>VZTT01065194.1:0-12757 GCA_013400855.1 Buphagus erythrorhynchus
TTTTTCTTTTTTTTTTTCCCAATCTCAAATTAAACGTTTTATTTGCAAATAAACCAAATAAATATTTGCCTTTTTTTTTCCCCATTTCTGTGCTCTTGCATCTGCCTCCCCTGGTCCAGCTCACCTTGCCCCCATAACCAGCACTCACATCAAACCCCTGCTCTTCAGGCTAGCAGGGAACCACACTGTGGAATAAGCTGGAATTTCAGAGCAGGAAAGGGAAGTTGGATATCTTACACCCCTTATCACCACAGCAATGAAAGGCAGCTATGATTGGAATATAAACTCTTTTGGAAACCACTTGGCATCCCAAAAGGCTGATGTTAAATATAAGATAAAAGCAGGCTGGCAGTCACGTTCCAAGGCACTGGTTAGGAGCAGTGGAATGGTCCCTGTTACCCTCTGCAATGTGCTGCAGCCAGGGCTGCTTGGCACGGCCCCTTCCAGCTGCCCTGGATGTCACACGAGCTGGCCTTTCAATTCCTGCTTTGGTGGCTATAAATGAGGCTACACCTTCTTCCCCAACTCCATTTCATATTTTGTAAGTCAGATAAAAGCCATCAACCTCAACACTTTCAATACCATTACAGAGAATTGCCCCCCAAATACTATAAATAATATTCCTTGTAAATACCTGGCTGTTTTGTTGGAATTTGTCTTGGGATCTTTAGCAGCATTTTGCAAAAAGAACAATATATAGCTACAAAAAGTTAAATCACTCATGGGTGCAGGCAGCTGGTGGGCAGAATGAGTGATAAAATCTAAATATTCCCAGCTGGTGATATCTCTGCTAAGAAAATTATCCATGAACTAGAAAGAAGATCCAAATTATTTTCCAAAAGTCAGCAACCTGTTAGCATCAAACACTACTCAGCAGTAAATCTGGAATTATTTATAATTTCAGTACCTGATGGCACAGGAGATCTTTGGCATTTGGTTAAGAAAGACAAACTTGAACAGGCATTGTATTAAAGCTGTTAACACCATGACTGAGGCATTATTCACCATAAATTATTTATAGGCAGTACTTACTATAGTGCTTCTTGTTTTACTGTCAAAGAAGGAATCTTTGTCAGACAAATCAAATCTGTTAAAAGATTAGAAGGAAGCCCATTAGGTTAAAAAAAAATAAGTCAGTAATTTCCTGTTCTTGTTGACCCCTTCAATATTTTCATTTCTCCTGGGGATCTCTCAGAGCTCACATTAAGGAACAGCTTGTAGAAACCCTGTTAAAAAACAAGTCCAACGCAACTCCCACAATTTAAAGAGGCTGCTTACACATTTCACTGGTTTTATGTCTTTGTAGGTTTCCCAGCACAAAAGAGAGTGTTGATGCTTATTTGAATCCCTGACTGCTGCTGGCCTTGAATTTCTGTTCAAAATCTTTAGTTTTCCCTGGGAGGCTGCTGTTTCTCCCTCATTCAGCAGAGACACAGGTGATGTCCCTGGAAAAGCCACCTGCAAACAGTGTGAGGCCCATCCATGCCCACACTCAGGAGCATCTTTTGGACCTTCTCCAAAGCCCCAGGAACACCCCACACCCAGCAGCCCCACAAATACAATTCCTGCAAGCCCAAGCACAGCCCAAGGTGTCCCACACACTGCCTGGCCCAAGCCCACCAGGGCTCTGCATCTCTGGGTTATAGTGGAAACACTAAAACCCTAAATGTGGGTGCAGGGAAGAGGTCCTGCCCTGGGAGTGCTGCTTGTTCCAGCTGGCACATCCATAAACACAGCCTTCAAAGCAGCTCCTCTGGGATGCTGGCCAGGGAAGAGCAGCAGCAGAGCAATCCAGGGCAGGGGAAGCTTTGGCTGGGCTCTGCCTCCTGGTTTTTTCCCTACACCCACATTTACAGCTGTCCTTGCTGATCTGGGATCAATGGCAAAGCCACCTCTGACTTCACAGCACTTCAAAAGGCAAGGCCTGGTTGGCACTACCTGTGCCAGCTGCCCACACCAGATATATGAAATTATTCTGAAATTTATCAGCTCACATCTCTGGCTACAAGTGTTACTGAGCATTTTATTTAATGTAGAGAAGAGGCTGTTATAAACCACACTATAAATCCTCTTTTGGCAGCCTAACAGCTGAAGTGTATGGTTATACAGATGCACATTATGTGCCACAACAGCAGCAAAAACACACAGAGATTTCTCTGCAAAGACTCATTCCTCAACAGCGAGCCAAAAAAATCCCCCCAAAAGTAAATTTACTGCAAAATGAAAATATTCTTTGCAGCAATGCCCACCAAAGTGTTGGTGCTCACGTTCCCTTTCACCCTCTGGTGCCTGAGCTGCTCAGAGAGGCTGGGACCTGTGGACAAGGACATTTAGGGAAGGGTTTCACTTACAAGTGCTGCTTCTCTCTGGAGAAGGGGTAGGAGAGGCGCTTCACCATCTGAGGTTTGTGCTCTGCTACTTTTGGCTGGATGGGCTCTGTTATTTTTTGAATCACAGAATTAATCTTTTTCAGGAGGCCATGGGTCTGGTTGATCTGATACATCTGAGGGAGCAAAGAGAAAAAAAAACAGTAAAACTTTACTGCTTTTTGGTTATCCATAGGTCAGAGTGAACTGCAAGGAATAAACCAACAATTAGATAAATATATCACAATAAACTATTGAGGAGTGTGGTTTACATTCTTGAAATCATCCAGAAAGAAAGGGATGGGAAAGTCAAACCAAGGGTTAGGTAACCACAGGCTCACAACAGATTTTTTAATCTAATTGTGCTTCTGATTAAAATCCCTGGTAAGTGAGGTAATAATGGGGATTAATATGAAATCCAAACCAAAAGTGTGGTTTTAGTGTTGTAATAAATGATGCTGGGCTTGGAGACTGTCTCTTGCTCCATTATGGACTTCCCTGTGCAGTCTGGGACCTGCACTTAGTCTGTGTTAAAATATTAATCCATCTCTGAGCTGTGCTCACTGAGCAGGTAGCTATCTATCCATCTATCTATCATGTGTGATTTAGAATAGATGAAAATACACTGTCGTTCCTTTAATGATATTTCAAATACTCTGAAAGGTAATTTATTTTGTGGTAGAGTGGCCCCAGCTCCTGCAAACGTGACTGACTGTGTATATGAATAGTCACTGAACCCAGTGAAACAAATTCTTATTCTTGTGTTCATTTTTAGCAGTCTTTAGGTGAGAAAAAAATGTCCAAAAGGCACACAGAAATTTCACCATCAATTGAAACCTCTCATTTTAAAACACACTGAGGATGAAATCACTCTCATCATGAAAAGACAGTGGTAGCAGCCAGAAATTCTTGATTTCCATTCTTCCTTCTACTTTTTCCCTCTGCTGCCCCAAGCAAGTACATTTGTGACTTTCATTTCTGATGCACATCAGTTAATTGTTTTTAAAAAGCTTGTGGAAAGAGAGGTCTGCATTTGTAAGATGCTCTGAAAGGAATATATGTTTAAACTAAGCCTTCATGAGGAAAACAAGAAAATCAGGACTCACCTTTTTTGTGGGCATCTTGAGCTTAAGGAATTCTGCCTCTCGACACAATACATTCCATGGTGCATGTATTTTTACAAACCCAATCCCATGGATTTTAGTCTTAAAAAAAAAGAAAAAAAAAGGCAGGGGAAAATGTTACTGATGAGAGGAAATTAAACACATTATCCCTTGTGATTCATACATATTTAAGGAACAAACAGTCCATTAGGACCAACACGATAAATCTCCTTTGTTTGAGAGAGTTGGTTTCTAACAACAGGACAATCACTGAACACCTCACTGTGCTGAGCTGCTACAGAACATGACTCAAAAAATGCTATTCACTCCCAGAGCAATTACCACAAGGTTAAACAGATAAAAACTCTCTGGGAAATAAAAGCTAATGACTGTGGACACAAATAGAGGCTGAGCCAGTTAAATTTGAAGCAGAGGCATCCAGCCAAAATGGTGTGATTTGGTGAGTGTGTTGTAATTGCTGGGGATGAGAGAGTCCCTGCTGCTCATCCCTCAGAGGAGCAGCCTCAGAATCAAATGTGAATATATCCATTAAACCATCATAATTAGGAAAACCAGTAGGAAGAACTCCACCAAACCAAGCAAAAGGAGGATAGGAGTTAATGGCAATATTAGTGGTTTGTCTGCAGCCTGGTAATTCTCTGGGCTGTGCTCTAGAGGGCTGGACATGGATGTTTGCTTCTGGCACTCCCACATACACCCATGTTTGCTCCCCCTGGAGCAGCCACTCCTGGGCAAACGATATCTGACCAGGAGGCATTCAGCAAACAGAAGAGAAATGAACAACAATGAATCTTTCTAATCTTGCTGCTGCACCAACTCAGTTATTACAATAACTAGCTTTCACACAGCTGTATTCTCACTGGCTTTCTAGAAACTGGTGACTTAGAGGACCATGGGACGGTTTGGGTTGGAAGGGAGCTTAGGGAACATCCAGTTCCAACACTCCTGCCATGGACAGGCCAGGCTGCCCCAAGCCCTGTCCAACCTGGCCTTGTTTTAATCAATTATTCCTGGACATCGAGCCACTGACTGCAACTCTTTGTGTGTGACCATCCAGCCATTTCATTGGAGAGAGCTTGAGTGATTTATTAAACACCATCTGCTCAAGAAACCTTTGCTCTTTTGGAGTCAGTGAGGTCTCCAATGCAGCTTTGTGGCTTTTCAGGCACAAGTGATTGCAGATCTTTCCCCCTACATGGACATGCTGGCTGTGGGAGCTGATGTAAATCCCTGAGTCTTGCTTTCATCTCTACACTTTCATCCCATGTGGTTTGGTGTCTTGCACTGAAAGGACAGGCTTCCCTCTCTTTTACAATGTCCTGGCTTGACTCCTGAGCCCTTCTGCGTAATTTGAAATCATATTACG
The DNA here is from genome assembly GCA_013400855.1 of Buphagus erythrorhynchus. NCBI lineage: Eukaryota > Metazoa > Chordata > Aves > Passeriformes > Sturnidae > Buphagus > Buphagus erythrorhynchus. The sequence continues at coordinate 4,857 of VZTT01065194.1, forward strand.
TGTCATAGGTGGAACCTCCCATCTGGCAAAGGATTTGAATATCTATGACTTTGCACAGGCAAATTCCCTGTTTGCTACAGGAACCTGCAAGTTGGACAGAAAGCAAGTCTGATTTTCACTGGAAGACAGAGAGGGGAAAGGTTTTGGGGTTTGCTTGCATTGTACCATGTTAAGTATATATATTACGTATATACAATACATAAAAGATATAAATGTCTGTAATTTTTGAGTAATAGGTGACAGATTTATTTTTTTGCAGTGTGTTCCCAGGTCAAAATGTTTATCTCAGCTTTTAGATCCTGTAAATAAAACCAGCATAAATGTTTACCCTCTCTCAGCAGTCTGAGGCACATTGGTTGGGTCAGATAATTGTAGCAGCTTTCTTTGAAATTAATACTGCTGTGTCTATTTCTACTAATCACACACTGGCAGCACTTCACATACATCATTTTTTACACGGTCTAATGGGCTTTTAATAGAATATCCTGTTTTCAGGGTGCAGGTGGAAGATGTTACAAGCTGTACTGTTCATGTCTAAGAATGGAAAGAGCAAACTGTAACACAGACCCATGTGCTCCAGCAGGAGCGTGGACCAGAGCTTCGAACAAATTTCATTCTCCTCAAGCCTATATTGAGGAATAAAGATGACACTGCCTGTATCAGCTTTTTTTTCCCTCAGAACTGGAATTGCCAGAGGATCCAAACCACTGCATACTGTAAACCCACCAAACTGGGATTAGTGTTCAGAGCAATTTAAGCCTGACTTCCAGACAGCACAACACAGCTGTGTTGCAATGCTGGGTGTGCCACAAATCCTGGCCAAGAAAAGTCAGGAACTTCACCTCATCAGGGCATTCACAACACCATGGCACACTCCTGTGCAGCCAACTAAATCAGTGGGTGAGGATGGCACTGACTGCCAGAGCTGCAATCAAATCCTGCAAGAGCTGAGCTTGTGCAACCTTGATCAGAGCCAGGTTCACAGGCACAGCTCAGCATCCCCCAGGACCTGGCCACCAGCCACCCTCTCTATTGTTAACCCTTCCAAGTGGATCCTTACATCTTCATCACGTTCCAGCTCCAGCCCAGCCTCCACGAGGTTCCCTTCATACTCCTCCCTGCGGAACCTCTTGTCGTCCTCGTGGTAATCCAGGTGGGGCTCGCTGTCCCCCATCTCCAGCTGCACCCCCTTCCCAGGGAGTGGCTGGTCCTGCTTGCTGCTTCGGACACTGGCATCATTCTGCTGGGCTCTCCTGGCCAGAGTCTTCCCAGCTGAGGACTTCTTGTAGTGGTACACCAGGATGTAATCCACCTTCCTCTTGCCATCTCGGAAGTACAGCCCGTATTTGCAGTCAGCATCCGGGTTTTTGGATAGGGAATTTAATAACTGGAAGTGGGGAATGGGGGTGTGGAGGGAAGAAGAGGGAAGAGTAGTGAATGCACAGCCCAACACAAGCACCAGACACACCATCCTCTCCTATCAAGGCTCCTTGTGCCTGGAGCACAGGATGCCCTCTCTCCAGGCAGCCAGCAGATGGGAGGAGTCCCCCCCATGCTACTTACTCCGAAAATTTTTGCAAGTTAACACCTTTAATTTTACTGATAGCCAGCTGGGATTTTATTGGTGAGAAATAAATAGATTGCATGACTGGGGTTTAATCTAATCACCAGCACACTGGTTCATAAGTCAGCTACTTGCTGGGTTTGGTTTTCTCCTTCGGGGGTTAATCACCACTAAGATCATCTGTCCTTTTCCACCCATGACATCTGCAATGCTGCAATTCTGACAAATAGATTAATATCGTGTGGAAACATTTCTCACTTCTCTTATCTATCATTGCAAGTCCATATCATCTGAGAAAGAGATCATCTTAGATACAGACTGAAAGGAGCCAGCTGGTCCTGCAGCACGGCCAAAAACGCGATGGAAAGTAGCCAGGGAAGTGGGGTCACTGCTTATTGAGTTCACCACTTCTTTTTCCCACTTATAAAACTATGTCACTATGTGATCTGATGGTGGCAATGGCTTTATTCCCAGCCTGAGTTAATGCTGGGTAAGTGCTGCAAGATACATGAAAGGTAAGGCTTAAAACACAATTTCATTTCCAGGCATTTATCTGAAAACTGCACAGGGCAACTGTAGAAACAAACAAACAAACAAAAAGTACTAACAATTTATTTATTTCTACTTTTATAACACTTGTCATGCATGATTCACAATTCTACCCTTGGAGATGCACATACTATTAAAAAAAAAAGGAAGAAAATTCGCTAGTAACTGGCATTTGTTTTTACAAAAAATACCCATCACAGGAGTGGCTTTTCAGTGGTCAAGGAACTTTTCTGGCTTTTAAGTTTATAGAAGAATGTCCATCCTCCATGGAGGGAAAAGGACTTGTGCTCCAAAAGACAGCAATTGGTCATCAGCTGCAAAATGCTAAAATCTATTTGGGATGTGGACACCTGTTTATTTCATACATAAAACACTGAATGTAAGTTATTTTAGATAGCCTTTGCTATCTGCTTCTCTCTCCTTTAGGATCTCATCCCTCTTTCCCATTTAACCAAAACCCTTTACAGCAAGTTAATAAATACATAATAAAATAATACAGCATTTGGAGCCACCATGGAGTTGACTCATTGCCTCTATTCCCTGTTCCATGAAAACAGGGGAGGTTATTTAGCCATGTCAAACTCTTCAGGGCACAGTCTGTTCATGTTTGTGCCCTACCTAGAGATTCTCATTTAGTTTGTAAGCATAATTTTGATATCAAAGACCATTAATAACTCTTACTGTCCAATTGCTTTATGATTTATGGCACACACCTGTGAATTCAGAACATTTTTTTTAAAGCAAGATGACAGTCTGCTTGTGGCAGGCAACTCACTTAGGCAAATTTCTACAGAAACAAAATAGTAACAAATGGCAACTAATTGGGTTGTGTTTAATTTTTTTTTTAAATTGGCTGATCTTACTAATTAATTAAACAGCAGTTTCTGAAAAACTGGGCTGAACTACTACTCTGGCTACTAAAGCCTCAACAAATTCATTATTATGTGAGAGTAGCTATATCCCACTGCAAACAGGAAGCAGCCAAAAACTTGATTCTGTTTTAAATAAATTAATGGCCAGATTATTTTAAAGATGGGGGATAAATGCTGAAAGATACTCATGGGCCAGATGTTCTCTTGCAGTACTGCTGTGCTTAAATGGAGTTGCATTGACTTAGACCATGTAAAGCTCATGTCTCCTCAGCTGTGAATGAGACAGAGAAAAGACATTTCAGCTTCACCACAGCAGGAGGATTTTAACACCCTGACAGAATCATTCAACCATGCTCCATCCTAATTTTAAGCACAAGCACAATAAATCACATGTTGCTTTTTCTGGTACCTCTTTCCCCAGCTAATCTGTTGTATAGCCCACTCCACCTTAATAAACTTCTTTTTATGTTTAAATTACATAACCAAGACATAATCATGCCAGGTATTCATATTACTAACTTCCTTTAAAGTCTGTGTTAAAGAATTTAACCGAGGAGCAATTAATGACGCTGGCAACCTAATCTCTGTTGTGTGCTGGAGAGGATCAGTTTAATGTTACCTATGTTAACAATGGCTTTTGCATGAAATTTTAGACATTCTCTTCTGTTCTTCTCTGCACTGGCAAGAAGATGTAAAGGTTGGCACAGCCTTATTGCCAGATTCCTTACTCTGAGAGGAGTCAGCCCCTTTTTATGCTGCAGGTTAAACCATTTCTCACACATCCAAGAACAACCCCCACCACATTAGCACGGACTGTGCCTGTTGGCAATCCTTCCCAGCACCTTGGGAAAACAGAGGGAGAGGATTTCAGAGCATCCAGGGAGTGGTGAGGATGGGAAATAAGCTGAGGCTGAGCTTATTTCTGGCCCAGCAGCCGTGACCACTCACCGTGCTCTCGTGCTGGTCGTAGCCGATGTCCTCGATGGCTCGGATGTTGATGATGTGGATGCCCTTCTCCCCAGCAGGCAGACAGGAGTACTTCTTGTTCACCCTCATTCCTGTCTCCTCTGGAGCCTGGCTGAGATCTTCTGGCAGAAAATCCACCCCATGAAACTCGCTGTCTGCGTCTGAGAAGGAAGGGAACAATTTTATCAAGACTCTTTAATCCCAACCTTGCTCCTCCCAGAGCCACCCAAAAGCTGAAACGTATCCTGTTCCTGCTCCTCCTGCCCAGGAGCCCTTGGGCAGGGCTCCCACCCCTTCTCCTTTCCTCCCTTCTCAGCTTTCCTCAGCCCTCTTCAGCCCTACCTGGGTCTCCTCATCATCCAGAGGAAGAGTGCTCAGTTAACTTTTTATCCTGCACTGCTGTCTCGGGATGTTTTTACTCTCTGGGCTCATGGAATAATTGTATTTCTTGGCAAGAGGAGGAAAAAGTGGGGGGAAAGGGAAAAACTGCTGGAGAGGGTAGGTGCCATGGTGCCTTTCCCTTTTCAGGAGGCGTTTTCTCCTTTAACTTGTTCATGATAAAAACTAATCAAGGGCTTCCCCTCAAGAACCTACATCCTGCATCTGATTTACTTAAATAAATTTACTTTAAATAAGCATTCTTATTTAAGTCGTCTTGGAAATCTGGGGGTTTCTCCCTCTCAACCTGCTTCTGATGAAGACATCAGACCAGTTTCCATTTCCTGTTTAAGTATATAGATAGGCTAAAGGATTTAATATAAACATTTCACTACAAACTGAGCAACCAGATAAGTGATAGAATGCAAACTGGTGTTTGCATATGGGCACTTATGCAAGCAACAGAAGGCAAAGTGTTCCAAGATTTTATTAATTTTGACACTGAAATAAAATGCTGCAGCATTCTACCCTTTATTTTGAAGCCACACAGGAGCAGGGCTTGCTCGTCTAAAGAGTGAAGATAAAGCAAGAATTGTAGAATTTATGGATACTAAATTGCCTTTCTCAAACAACAAAGACCATGAAATTGAATTACCCTCTCTGGTTGAACTTCAGGGATAATGTCAAAGGAAGAGATGGAAAATCCCACTCCCCAGCAAATCTGCAGGTGATGTGAAACTGAGGAGCAGGACTGATAAGCTTGGGGACAAGGCTGCCACTTCAAGGGGTCTTGACAGGCTGGAAAAATGGAAACTCAAAAAAGTCTCCCACTTTTGCAGCCCAAAGAAGGGAAGGCAAATGCTAGGGTCCCATGAGTAGGTTCAGACACAGCAGTGCCAGATTCTTCTCACAGGTGCATGAGAAAAGGGTGAGAGGCTACAGACACAAGTTGCAACAAGGGAAATTGTGACCAAACATTAAAAAAAAAATCTCAATTCTCTAACAAGAGTGATCACACGATGGGGAAGGAACCAGTGAAGCTGCAAATCTCCATCCATCCCTGGAGAAGGTCAGAGCTTGGCCACACCTGGCCCCAAGCAATCTGAATGTTGGGAGGGCACTGCAATAACCACTGCACTTCTGATCAGGCTCTTTGTGAGGACAGGAGGAGCCAGCATGGACAACAGCCTGCAGCAGGCAGAGGAGGAGGATGCAACCAAAGCCTTGGCACATGTCCTGAGCTTATCAGAGAAAGGCAAACATTGCTGTTATGAAAGCCATGCTTCTGTGGAATTTGCAGTTGTGCTCCTCTGGAGCTTGCCAACACCACGAGGATGTTCATTTCAGTTCTGAGCAATCTGCTGCCCCAAGCTGCTTTCATAGGAACACCAGTGCTCATTGCCATCATCACTTACCATGAAACCTGGGCAGCAATCACCCTCTACATATTCATGTGCAACACCCACACCTCTGCAGATCTGGGCTGCTGTTCTTGGCTCTTCTTTAACCCTCTCCAATAGTTCCCCCAGAACAGACACCACTCGTGAGATCTCAGGGCAGCATCACCAAACTCAGCGAGCCACTTGAACAGCAGTTTGTAACAGCTCAAGGAGCTTTTTTGGGGGGTAATATAGAGATGCAGCCAAAAATCTGCTGGCTCATGGGAGCAGCTGGAATGTTTGTAACAATTCCCTACATGTGTATGGTCTCTTTTTCCCAACACTCACAGGCACACATGGGCAGGCTCCCTGAACAATGGGAATTGAAACAAGTGTGGGCAGCTGCAGAATCCTGTGTACTCAAACCTTTATTCTGCAGCTGCAAAATACTCATAAAATAATACAACATAAAGAATAACTTTATGTTTCTCCATAACTGCAACAATCTGCATTTTTATTTGGAAGGATGCAGGAAACAACTTTGTAAAAACAATGGATTAAGTGCTGTAAAAGTCCTCTCTTCTTTTCCCTCCTTTTCACACTTGTACTAAGTAAAACCCAGTTATTTCAGAATTTTGCAGAGGGTATTAGAAGAGAAGCATCTTTTACTGACTGTGAATTTGAATAATGGAGCTGTGAACTGAAAACTGCTAGTTTAGGAATCACCACTGGGATGGAATAGGCTCAGAGGAGAAAATCACAAGCTTCACTGAGCCCAAAGGAGCTCCCTGTGCTCTGGAGCTGCACTTCCAAGCAGCGTTTGTGAAGTCCCAGCCCGGAGCAAGGAGACCTGCTCAGATGATTCAGCACCATGGTGCAAGCCCCAACAATCCCCCCACACAAGCAGATATTTACATTTCTGTTTACACACCAGTAGCTTGGCAATATTGGAAAGAACAAGTGCTTCAGGTAGGCAATGAATCATAGAATTTTAGTCTATTATGACTACTGGAAAATATGTGAATTGTGCGAGCTTTCTTGATATAATTTTAATTACAGCAAGTTTGATTTCTGCACTTAAGGATGATGTCAAGATTTAATACTAAGTAAAGCCATCCAAACCACTTTGGTAATTACAAACACCCAGGGATTACAAGCAGTTCACTTATGCTGGTTTGGCAGAGGTCAAAGCCTTCTGTTGCAGAACACAAAACCTATTTTTTTTTTTACATGAAATAGAGCATTTCAAAGACTTAAAACCATTAATATTTTATGTTAATCACATTAAACAAGGGCAATAATTTAATCTCAAAATAAATTCATGTTCAGAATTATTTATGGCAAGACAGAAGAGGAAAGGTGAGGAGTGCAAAGAACATTAATGTCCTAATTCAGCTAGACTGACATCCTAATCTCTTTGCTGGGAGCAGAAGGACGAGAGCATTGTGAAAACTGCTGGCCTTGCTGCCTTCTAATGCTGACTAATCCACTCTCTGCTATTTATTAAGAAGAAAATACTATAACAAAGACTTGAAGAAGCACTCAATGTATTTCACCATAGCCATAAAACAAATCCCAAAAACCCATGGATTTTGAGTCATCAGAAGTCTCTAATATTCCTGGGACACATAGTCAAACCCATGCTTGAGTCTCTCACTCTGAACAGTACAGTAAACAAGACTGAACTAATAAAAAACCCCCTCAAATGTGAAGCCATTTCCTCCTCTGTCCAAATTTCAGTCGCAGCTGTTAAAATTCCCAATCTCATCTTGCAAAGATTAACACTAATTAATTAATGATCACTTTTCCACCACTGAAATTTGGCACACTGTGCCAAACCTTACTGTGCTGTAACCTTTCCTCATTCATACAATGCTTCTTCACAGAATGTTGAAGACCAGGTGAACCAGAACCAAAAACCTGCTGTAGAAATCGATGTATCTTCTCCATGACTCAATCAAACATTAACATTATAGTCCTAACCATGCACAGCCACTGAATATCCCCCAGCAAAAAGTGTTTTCATGATTCAAATGAATTTTTAAATTGCATTCACACCCTGCATTATTTCTAAAACAAGTATCATCACATCACCACGAGTACATCTAAACAAGTGCACAACTATTTCCCTGCTCAACCTGAAACCAACAGTGTCACTGAAACTGCCTCCTCTTGTTTTCTTTTTCTTTTTTC
>VZTT01065195.1:0-63014 GCA_013400855.1 Buphagus erythrorhynchus
TGTGCCTTGCCTACGTAAGGATTGATTTGAGATATAATTCTGTTAAGGAGAACATTATATTTTTTTTTTGCCCACTTTGGCTGTGACTGCCTCTTACCTTGCTAAAACTATTTGCTTCTGAAAAAGAAAGCTGTATTTAATAAGTGGTTTTGCTACATTTTGGATGTTTGCCTTCTGAGACAATGCCAGCAGCAGAATATTGAAATCTATTTAGCCTTTTCTGTGTTTGAATAAATGAACTGTCTCTATCAATCTTGGTGTTTGAAATGACAGTGTGGGAAGGGGTTTGCATTTTGAATGTTGACAAGGGGCTTCTCCTTGCTGTATAATGACTTCATATTATGACTTCAGGGTGTATTTCTTTTTAATATTGTTTTGTGCAGATGAGAGCACAAGGAGATGTTGGTGGAAAGCAATATAAAATATTTTAGCTTATTTATTGATTTTATTTCAAGATACACTACAGTGCAGCCTTTTATATTGTTAATAAATATGGCTTCAAGGAACTGGACCTACAAGTGCTTCCTGCACGTCTCTTCACTTCAAAGCACTTTTCTAATTAAGAGGCCTAAGAGCATTTTTAAATGCATAAAATAAAATCTGTTTATATTGGCATGTCTCTTGTATGAACAGGCTATGCTTCTTAATTCCTTTTACAGTAAAATGGAAAAAAATTTGACCCTAAATCTCATAGTGTGACTGCAGGTCTGCCTTGCTCACTGGGCCCCACAGCACAGGGAGCTTGAGTACTGGGCAAAAGCTTCCTCACCACCTCTGAAAACACTACATGTGCCACATTCTTTAAAAAGCCTACTTTGAAAATAATTTCTGATAAAAACAGCCCTAATGTGTTTGATTTTTTTCCCCTTACAGAAAATTGCCGACTGAATATACCTTTTTATTTTACCATGGAAAGTATAGACTCTGCCTGTGTGCTTAATGGGGCATAAACGGGGCTGAGGGTCCAGGGAAATGGAGGTGCAAATGCTCAGAGACCTGCCACAATGATCTGGAAAACAATTAACTGTCTGTTCCCTCCTGCTCAGCCTTTGTCAGCTGTGAGATAGACAAAGACTCATTTGTGCAGTTTGTTTTTTCCTGGGCAATTAATTTTACCATTGTGCTCTGCATTAAGTATTTTCTTTTGAGAGAGACCTTGTTAGAATAAAATTTAATGTGCTTTGTTTAAGGAACTGGAACAAGTTGTCAGGACTGTGTTTCTCTCATTTTATGGTGGCATTGCAGTGGTTTAGTGGAGCTGTACTGTAGGCCATGTCTTACACAGGAAGAGGCTTCACTGATAATACTGGGTCGTATAGGAGTTTCTGCAGAGGAGAGCAGGGAATAGGATTTGCCAACATCAAGAAAATAGGGTGGACTGTTGACAATACACAGACGTTTTTGAAAAGTGTGTCAATGATCCGAAATACAGTGTAGAATGGCTAATTTCAGTTTAACTCTTTAGTTGATTCCATACATAGAGCATGATGAATGGATTCTAGTCATGCTGTCACTGCTTCCCACACACACATCCTAGGATAGTGTACCCTGCCAGTTTTAGAGTTGTTCTTCAGAGCTTTCCTTTCCCATGAGGAAGGGGTCTCACTCTGCCTCTCTACCTGTGTGCTCCCTCTTGTCTGTGGTTGCTCAGGTGGGCTGCATGTGCAGCGTGTCTCACAACCTGTCAAATTAATGCTGGTGTTCTTTGATCACACCTAAAAAAGGAGCTACTCCATGTGAAGAGAAGGGATGGGGCCCAGCTGGACCTGACAGATGGTTGAATTATTCATTGCAAACAGTTATCCTGTGAAGTTAGGATTTTCTTTGGTTGAGAATTGTTTGGAAACAGATTGTGGTTACTGTATCTGCATGATATATTCATGTGCTGATGCAAGCATGCATGAACTCAGGGACACTTGTGCACTTTGCATTTCAGTTATTGGTTAAGCATTATTTTCCTCCAAGGTCAAATGATTGAATAATTTGAAAATCAAAAGCAATAAACAAGTGATAATAAATGTTCTTGGTTTTATCTAATCTCCTGGCTCATGTGCATACAGAAATTTTTATGAGAAAAAAAAGATGTCCAAGTTATCTTTGTGTTTTCAAATCATAAATAACAAGAAGCATAAAAAAAGATTGAACAATGAAGCAATTCGTTATATAAAGTCACGTTGACATTAATATTTTTGTCTGTATTCAAGCCTGATCTTGCCATATTGAAGCAGACAGTTTCAACAGGAAGGACAGGGTGGCTGCAGGTACTGCTAGAGATGGCAGGGTAGTTAAGAACATCTTGGCCAATATGGAGATGGATTGGGGATTTTTGAGAGGAGAAGAAGAATCTGTGAGGTTACTGGGAAATAAGTAGAGGTATTTAATGGCAGTGGTTTTGTTGACTGGGTATTGGTGCGTGCATGTTAGCAGAGGTCTGCTGAGATGTGTGTGTGAGGTGAACTGCTCTTTGTCTGCTGTTCTTTCACATTCAGTCTTTTTGGGCTTGTCATGGTACAGGCATGACTACATTCCCAAGAATAAAGTCCTTTCCCCCAGTTATTATGTAAATACAAGATGACTAAGTAGATTTTTGTGAGATTTTTCACTGAAATTCATACCTCAGCTGGGATAGAGTCATCCCCAGAGGAACATTTTTCACAATTCTCTAAGCAGCTGAAGACAAGGGATATTGCAGAGCAGAGCATCCACTGCCAAAGAAGTGTCATAATGCACTGACGTCAAACACAGTCCAGCACATGGACATTGTCTTGAATTTGTATTTGTTTTAAAGAATTTTCCATCCAAAATTGGACATAGACTGGGAAAGTCAGTTTCTTTTTCCACTTCTTATTAAGGAAAGTCCTGTTTCTTTCTCTGCTTCTTAAAATTCTCTCACGCACTGCTCTCAAAATTTCTTGCTCTGATTGCCCATGTCCATTAGTCATTTCTAAAACAGAACCAGAAAAGAGTCAAATCAGAACTTCCCTTAGAGAAGGAGGTTCCACTTGGGTACTTCAGTTACACTGTTTTAGCATAAGTGTATTGAAAACCGACCTCCCTCCCTCTCTCTCTCTCTTCCTCCACTGCTCCTGTTGTTCTGTAGAGGACTTGTTTTCATTCACAGATCACATCCTGCAACAATGATTCTGTATTTTCCCAGAAATATTTCTAACTGAAAACATGAAGTTGGAATTTAAGGTGAATTTTATGCAGTTTCTTCTCCAGTTTGTGACAATAAAGTATTTCAGATGCTTCCAGCTCATGTAACCATCCTTAATAGCTGTTTCTCATGCTGGGCTGTTGCAGGAAAAGATTCAGATACCGAAATCCAGCTTGAAATATTCTGGGACAGAGACAAGGTGAGGGACAGAATGGTGGCCAGCAGCATTCTTTCCCATGTCCTGGCACTGCATACCCATCTTGCTTTTCTTGCAAAACTTGCTGACACACAGTTGATGGCCTGGTTGTTTCTTGTCCCAGATGTGAATGAGAAATACTCAATGCTAAAGGGAATTCTCTCCAAATTTTCATGAGCTCACTTTGCTCTTCAGCTGTATTTTGAATTGATTGTGTTTTTGTAACCTCTTTCATTTTGCATTGAAGGTGAGTTTGGTTTGATTTTGAGGTTTTTTTGCGGTTTTGTTTTTGTAACTAGGCAAAACTCTTCATTGTCAATGAAAGGCATAGAAAATTTGGACAATGGCCATGAGGAGACACCTAAGAGAAAAGCTTCCTTTTAGTCTGATGTTCAATCAATTTCTGTTCTAAACTTTATAGTATTTATGAGAGGTTTCCTTGAACTGTCTCTTTTTTCTCATTTATCTTTCCAGCAGGAGCAGTACTTTAATTTGCCACCAGGAGCTTTTGAATCTTATTTTGTCTTTTTTTGGTGAGACTGCTGTGTTAATTTCCTCCCTCCTTTTCAGTTTATAGAATAATTCACAATGGAAAGAAGAAACTGGTCTTCAGCACAAGAGTTCATTAAAGTAAAAAGAACATTCTTTTGTTCAGTTTGTACTGATCTTGTGATTAAACTGCCCTTAATACAGGCAATAAATAACCCTGTTAATTTCATGTGAGTAATTTGATGCCCTCAGCATTAAGATATTTTAAATTTCACTTAAAATTGATTTAGTTTAACAGTTTAACAGAAGCGACAAAGTAAAGAATGGTTATTTGTGTGAAGCACTGGGATTTAAAATTGGATATTCCATGCTATTCCTAGAAACGGGAGTGAGACAGGTCAGTTATGTTTTCAACCCTTAGTCTGTTTCGTTTTCTGGGTCTCATATACTGGATAAGGAGAGAACTCCTGGGTTTATGCCAGCTATTACTTCCTATGCTGTTTTTAAAAATCCACCACAATTGTTACAGAGAGCTTCAAGTGGATTGAGATGAATCAAGTTTATATACTTCTTCTCTATACTGGAATAAGGTTTTGTGTGCTTTCATTCTTGTTTTTGTCCAATTTCCCCCTCGCCCCTCCAGTTATGTTAAACACACCAATCAGTAAAGTTTATCAGCTTCTTTCTGACATGGGAAATGCAAGTTGTCCCAGGAAATCCTGCCAGCTTCAGCAACTGATAAAAATTTCCTCCCTCCAAGTGGATGCAAATACCAACATCCATCCTCTAAAGGTTGCTTTTCAGTAAATGTCACTTGGACGTTAATCCCTTGAAGCTCAGCATTCAGCAGCTAACACACTCTGGTGGAACACAGGAGTCCTGAGGGAGTAGGACATCTCTTGCTCTGTGAGAGTCACTCAGTGGAAGCGAGCTGCCGTTTGGGAGCTGACATTAAACAGCATCCTGATGGGCTCCAGCCAGATGGCTGGGACTACACAGCTGCCTGGAGGGCTGCTCAGTGTGGATCTCAGCAGAGGAAAGGTGCATGGAAATTCATGCTGTGAACATCAGAAAGCTCACTCTTCACTTTTGCGATAGTTTGGTGGGTTTTGATGTATTACTGGCAGAAGTGGGCTTGAAAATTTCAGGCTACCCTGTGATTATGGGGTTACCTTCCCAGCAGAAAATCTCACAGCCTTCCATGTTGTATTTTTAGGGCTTCTGGTTCTTGTCACTTCTAAAAGAAGTAGGTGACATCCTCGAGCAGGATTTCAGATGTGATGGCAGCTGGAAAAGCAAGGAATGATTCAGACTGGGAAATCATGGACTCATTTCAAAACTAGTGACAAAAAAAGAAAAAGTGTATCTAGATGCCATGACCCTATGCTGTAACTTTATTCCTGTGCAGCAGTTATTTGCCTGTTGTACTCTTAACTGTTTGAATCAGTTTGTTCTTCCAAGTTAACGCTCAGGCTTTGTCCTTGCCCTGTGCTGTTGTTGCCATCTTTTACAGCAGCGTTAGGAAGAATGATTTTGTGCCCTTTGAAACTGCACATGCAGCTCTTGTTGGGGGCAGAGTCTGGCCTGTCATGTAGGGATACAGGGTCCTGCACACTGTGTTATCAGAGGTGGTAAAGGTGCCATAGGCCAGCCAAAATCGTACCTCATGACTGGCTTGGGTCCCATTATTTCTATCTAGTGCATTATTTCCTAGAAGAACATGTGAAGGAGGATGCCAGTTGATGAACAGAGGTTGTCCCTTAACCCCAGTCATTGAATTGAGGAACTCTGGAACCACACTCAGGATTTGTCATGGGACAAAAGCTGCTTATTTTTGTCAAGATTACTGCTGAGCAGGAAGATGGGAACAGGTTAAATTCTGTTACATTATCTGTTCTTGCTGAGCTGAGAGCAGTGAGGCTTTGATGTCAGCATCAAAGAAGTGGAGGGTTGCTCTACGTACTCTGCAGTAAGGGAAAATTGACATCCTAGTGCTACTTTCCTCTTAAAAAATGAATATAATACCTTCATGTCTGAGAATCCTTAAACAGGCATACCAGAAACTCCTGGGAGTGGGTCCAGTAGTTGCCTGATTCTCGAGCCTGCTTTTTTTGTGCGAGGAGGGATAATTACCTTTGGCTGTACGTATGTGTGTATGTATGTATGTGTATATATAAAAACCTCACAAGTCACGCTCTGCTTGAGGGATGTGAGCACAGGAGAGTCTGACACATTGCATGTCCTGTACCAGCTTAGCTGCAGCTGACCTCACGGGGCAAACCTTGCTGCTGGGTTGGAAGTGCAGGCACAGACCCAGTGGGGACCCAAGCCCAGGGTGATAGCTGCATGGGGTGCAGGAGCCATGGAGATGCTGGGATCACCTGGCTAGACTGGGCAGTGCAGGCACTGCCTCATGGGCCCCAGCTCTGCATGTGCAAGAGGTGCACTTTTGGCCTCTGGCTGTCTCTTCAGTGACTTGCAGGATTTTTGGGACTCGTACTGTCTTCACTGCTCAGACCAAACTTCAGCATTTGTAGTTGTCAGCTGAATGGCTTCTTCAGCACAAAAGGATAATGTGCTGTGGTACAGAAAAGCCAGAGAGTAGGTAGAAATTTTTATTCCTTTCTAGATGACAAGTGAAAATATCAAAGAGGAAAAAAAATCAATGTGATACATGAACAAGTAAGTAGTAAGAATGAAAGGCAAAGGACACTATCAAAAGCAATTTAAATCTCAGGTGTATCCACTAGGCATGTTCTGTTAAAAAACAATTTGCACTCTCTAGGTACATCAGGATTTTTCACTCTGCCTGTGAAGCTGATAATGGATTTTGTTTTCCAAGTGTTCTTCTTTATATCAAAGGAAAGGCATAGGTATTTTTATTAAATACAGCCTTAGTACATTTAATTAGAAATAAAGATAGGATGAGGAGCAAAACTTGGATCTGAATTTCTCCAGAATTTGGAAGTTTGAGTGTGACAAGTGGAAGCATCTCTCATTCCTTGTGTCTAATTAAAAACAGTAAGATGTGCTAATTAGCAAGTGCTAATTTATTACTGTTATGCTGGCTTCCACTAAAATAATTGAAACCTACTACTTGGGTTTTCATATTTAGTGTATTTGAAAGTAGGGAGGCTTTTAGCAGTTGCTGTATTTTGGCAAGTGGGCAAGTGGAGACTTCTGTAATTTCAGGGTGTAACTTTAGGCAGTCACTCTTGAGTTTGCTTCATTTCTAATTGGCAGTGCTCTCGTGCTGTTGGGGTTTAATTGAGGTTTGTGGTGAGCATGCCAGGACAGTGAGGTTATTCTCAGGCACAGTTTGTTATACAGCATGTTCTTGCCTTCCGTAGCAGATGTATGTACCACCTTTTGCAATTTCACAAAACAGAACAATGGAACAATATTCTTGTTTGCCTGTGCTTCTGAGAGGTTTTGGAGGCTTGTTACTATCAAAGAAGAGTATTTGCATGTAGGGAGGCTCAGGAAACTTGTCAGGTAATGGACCCTTCATTTGTTTGCTGTTAATGGGCTATTCTAGGAAGATGTCTAAATAGGGAGATCTCTTGAAACTTGTGAGTCGGCTTGTTGAAACTGCTGCTTTTGGTTTCTTTGTTTTTAGGTGGATTTTTTTGTTTCATTTTCTTTTTTTTTTTGTTGCTGTCTTTCCTATTAAGCTTCAACAGAAATATTGAGGATAGGATAGGATTTGGATCTCAGTTTCTCAGAGGAGAAACTCAAGAACTACTATAGGTTTCTGAACTGTTGTATAGAATAAAATATAGCACAGGCTTAAATGCCTCTGGAAACCAGCTCTATTCATGACTTAGTAACATTTTTAATAACCACCTATGTTGAGTACTATACTTACTTCTCCATTTAAGAAAATACCAGTTAAAAAGGACTTAGTTGAACATAGAATGAAGTTTGTCTGCTAAATCTGTTTTCTTCTGAAATCACTTGTGTTTCCTTCATATTATTTGCAGTGATGTCTCATGGGTGTAGAACAGCTGTTCATTAACTTTTGGAGCAAAAAGATTTCAAAGCAACTGATACTTAGCTTGATATGGATCTGGGAGCCCCCCCATAGGAAGGAAGGAAAGATCCAATATTTATCATATTGTTCTCAGAGCAGACTTCCTCTCCCGTTTCAATCCTTTCTGTACTTTCTGTGTGTTAGATGTTGCAGAAAACCCTAGTAATGGTGATTTTTCTTTTTTTTTTTTCTTTTCTTTTTTGGACAGATGATTCAAGAGAGCAGGGTTCTTATTGAGACAGCAGACACCACTCACGACAAGATTGTTCAGTGCCAGAAAGCAGGTAATCCATCTATATTGAGCGGTTCTGGGTGGAAGATGGGAAATAATGTGCCATAATTTACTTACTAGTTTGTGACTAATGTAGCATTTTTCACCTGGATGTAAGTGAGCATTCTAGTCTTTCTCTGGCATTCTCTACCCTCCTGAAGGCTCATCTTTCAATAGCAATGCAGGAATGGGATCAGACAAAAATACTCAGCTTTCACCTTTGAAGCTATTTCTCCATCTGCTCTACAACTCTGAACTGTCTGACAGCATTTAAATTAGTCAAATGAACCAAAAAGGCATTAAAAAGCAGGGGGTGAGAAGGCATGGTGCCTTTACTGAGTGCATTCTCTAGCTTGGTTGTTCATTTGAACACAGAGCAGGCAAGACGTTTCTATACCCACAGAACGACAGTTATAAATACTATTGCTTCTGATAGGCATTTTTGGATTTGGCAAGTGATGCAGGCTACAGCCATTTGCTTCTATTAAATGTAAATAATGAATGAAACTGCTGTTTTGTAGTTAATACTTTAATTCATCTTTTTAATTAGGAGAAACTGGAAGCTGTTTCAACAGTAGCATTTAACTGATTTCATGTGGTGCAAGAGCAGGATGGAACCTAGTCTCTGGTCTTTAGCCGTGCTGGCATTATGGTAGCAAAGGGACAAGAGGCAAGTGGCCATGTTTGGCTGGAGGTCGTGGGCCTCATCATTGTGACATGCCTTGAGTTCTGTGTATCTGCAGAAGCAGCGTAAAATTCCTCTGGCCAAAGCCTTCATCGTATGCAGAGGGTTTAGGAAGGGGACAGTAACAAGGAATTGCAGCACCAGGAGAGTCTCCAGAAGGTATAATTTAAGGGAAGTACTTTGCACCAAACTATGCAGCAGCATCAGCCACCTTCTGCCCAGCTTGGTCTGTGCAGAGGGAAGAACCCATGGCATTTGCCTGAGCACTGGAGTCTTTGTGAGAAGATGTGTGTGAAAAATACCATGCAGTACCATGCCACCACACCGATGTCCAGTTTCATGCAGTTTCCCTCTCCTTCCTTCCTCCAGAAAAAGAGAAATTTTTCAAGTATGTTCAGTTTGCTGCTGCATCTTCTCATATTTTCATTTTTGTTTGCTTTATTAGCCTTAAAATTTCTGATTGAGAAGGTAACTGGAGAGATATGAAGTGCTTCTCTGAAGCCATGGGATTTAGAGAGAGGAAAAGACTGAGAGAGATATCCCTTCCCGTGCTCATTTGCCAATTAGTTTGTTGCAAATGTTACCTAGGCAAATTTTTATGTAACACTTTTAATGTGGCAAGATGAAGCACTCAAAATTAGGATGTGTCAGAGGTACAATTGCCTCTGACATTGTCCTTTGCCTCACCCCAGTGCTGCTTCCTTTGAACATGTGTTCCACCAGACCTCTGCTTCATAGCCTGTTTTGGTGCAGGTTCCATGTGCCTCACGGTCCTGCTGGCACTCTCAGACTGGTTCTTGTGTGACTGGTTTTTGTTGTTGTTTTTTTTTGAATGTGCAGGCTCAACCCAGTGCACAGTGGTTAGCAGCAGCTTGGAGGACTGACCCCACTAAATGCTTTCACTGGTGTTGCTGCCTGCAGCTTAACAAATGTTTGTGGCTCCCTCTTTCTGGGGCAGTGCTGTATCCATGTTGCAGATGGAGAAGTGAGGTCCAGAGGAAAAAAATAACTAAAAGGATGCTTCATGAAGGCAGGGCTGTCCACGTAGAGCTAAGATCCATTAGCCTTCTTATTTTTTCCCAGGACAAAGCAAGTAACTTTAAGATTTTCTTTTGCTAATTGAAGTGAAATGATTTGTAAGTCAGTTGGCATGAAGCACACCTGCAAAGAAATCTTGCTTGGGGTGCAGTTATTTAGAGAATTTTCCAAAGAGTATACTGCAGGAACTCAGCCTTGACAAGCAAAGCCTGTGAGTGGTGAAATTTTGGAATATAAACTGTAAAGAGAGAAATCTTGCACTGTGTGGGGTTGAACAGCCTCAGTGTTACTGAGCTCTTGGAGTTGGGGCACAGGTAGGAAAACCAGTGTCAATCTTCCAGGAGTGCTTTGGGCAAGCTGTGCTGAGTGCAAGCCTGCCTTGGACTGTCCTTCAGCAACCTGCCAAGTAACCTCTGCATCTGCACTGTACAGGTGTTCTCTCCATTGGCATTTCTTTGATGTCATTTCAACAAAGCTCAAATTTGTGAGTGACATTTACCCTAAAGTGTTAAGGGAGAGCTATGAAACAACTGGAGATGGAGCTTGGTTTCTTCAGCCAGGATAGGCTTCAGATGCTTTGGAGTTATTTAGTGCCAGTTTGGCCTTTGTAAGGTACAGATTAAGGGAACACAGCAGCTCTTTTCCATTTTGTCTCTCAATCTACACCAGACTCAGAGAAATGGTTGCATACACTGTGCTGATCTTGTAAAATTGGTGGGCTAATTGGATACCTTAAGATTTTTAATCTGCTCCCAGATTTCCTGAATTTTTGTATCCAGCAACAGATCTGCAGATGTTTGTCACAGCAACTAGCAATGAAATGCAACAGGGCTGTGGTTGGAAGTCTCAGTTCTCCATGCTGCAGGAGTCGCAATCCTGTGATTAGAGTTATGTGCTTCTGATGCACTTTGTCATTGTGGAGTACAAGGGCTTTTCTGTATGTCTGATTAAGATTAATGAGGAGATGTGCATTGGAGCCTGCATTTGCTGTGCTGAACAGGTATCTTCCACATGTGTCAGACAGTGCAAAGTCATCAACTCAAGGAGAGTGACAAGTGATTGCCTTCTGTCGCAGTATTGGCAGCAGTGCAGGCTGCAGGCAGAAGTGCTGGAGGAGTGTCTGTGCAGGGACCAGTGCCTGTGTGGAACCCCAGCACTGGCAAGGAGAGCCACAAACCAAGTGGAAGCACAGCCCCAAAACTGTACGTGAGACCTTTATTCTGGAAAATGTTCTCCCATGATGGAGTCATAAAAAGAAACGGAGGGGGGGGAAGCACAGAAGGAGGTTGTAGGAAGTCCCAGCTGCAAGACTGAGAATGCTCACTCAATTTTTATAGGGAAAATCAATTGTGCATTGAGTGATGTGGCAATCTGTGCTTTTAGGAATGGAATTCCACGAAGAGCTTCATAACCTTGGGACAAAAGAAGGTTTGAAAGGAAGAAAATTAAGCAAAGCCATTGAGAGTTTTGCATGGAATATCACAGTGCTGAAGGTAAGCTCAGAAAGTACCACTTCTTGTCTCTTATTAACTTTATAAATAAATCTTTGCTCTTTTAGCTCCTCTGTATGTACATCTTACTAATTCTGAAGAAACATGTTGTTCTTTTTTTAGTGGGATGTATCAATTACCCCCACTTATTGATACTTATCAAATATATCAATTACACCTCTGATTTGAAAGCTGTGAAGGGAATTTATCTAAGCCTTGAACAGAAGAGGAAAGATGGCTTGTGGTTTGTATGATCAGGGACGTGGGTTTGGTTGTCTGTTCTGCCCCGTGTACCCTGAAAGTGACCTGTTTGTGGTCAATGTGTCTCAAATACTTGTTTTGTAAAATGAGAATTGGAGCATCTCTTTGGGAAGGGGCAGGAGGGGCTGTCAAGAAAAAACATGAGACATATTGTACATCCTGCAGGATTATGTTTCCAAAGTGGAGTGCTGTCCAAACAGCTAAAAGGGGATTTTCACCCCTTCATGGGTGTGCAGGGACATACCACAGGATGAAGTTGTTACTCACTGAGCTTTAGGTGCTGGTTTAGCATCAACCAGCCACAAATCATCATGGTAGCTGTGTGACTGAGCTGGGGTGAAAACAGCCTAGGGACAGCCAGAGACGGAAAGAGGAGAGGATTTGGTGGAGCCACAGCAGAAGACAAGGAGAGGGCCTGGGCCAAGCAAGAATAGGTTGTTAGCATTCAACTCACAGCTTTCACAGCCTCCTTTCCCACCTTGTTCTGATAGATCACACTTCCTTTCACCCTGTCCCAGCTGCTCCCTTGCTCCAGCTCCCAGGTTGCCCTGTCTGGCAGCAATTCCCTGTGACCTCCCAGTGTCTTTCCCTTTGCTGAAATCACAGAGCAAGCCAGTCGATGAAAGGGAATTTTTACTAAGTTCCTCATCTAATATACCCCTAAATGTAGCATGCAACAGCAGTAGGACAGGTATGTGTCAGCATTGTGGTGCTGGAAAGAGCACTTAGCATGTCTTGAGCAGGAGAAGGAAAAAGGAATTGGGAACAGAGAGGCTGAAGGGCAGAAGTATGTGGGAGAAGTCACTGGTGGTAAAGAAGAGTTGGAGAAGACCTGGGACACCTCTGGTTTCCTGCATACCTTGATTCACCATGAGAGAAAGGAAAAGTGAGGAATGGAGTCAGTGTCAGCTCAGTTAATGAGATCTCTGATGAAGAGAAAAGTCAACCAGTTCAAGCTTACAGACTTAAATAGATAACCTATTCCACACAGAGCAATTGAGGTTAGTAGCTAGAGTCGTTCCCACCCTCCCACCCCCTCTCCAAAAGCACACTAGGCAGTTCTGAACATTAATTTGAATACCTTTAGCTGTGTTAGTAAAATAAATGTCTAATGATCAGAGTCACTCTAAATGTTTTGATTTTTTTAGACGTTTGTCAAATATGAGGTTTGCACATCTGAGGGTGACCTATGATTAATGAATGTACAAGTAGGGTATCAAAGAAACATTTTCCATGGAAAATAATTGCTGCCTAGCACATATTGTCAACATACTGAAGAGCTTTTAAAAAATCAAGTCAAAGTCGAGGAATAAGTAAGCCACAACTTCTTTTCTACCTTTCTCACACAATAAAATATTAACAGAGTTTATGACAACTGTCCATGAAATGCACATGAAACATCTTTTCATTCTGACTGAAGTCCATCTCAGGAATGACATTAGAAAACTGGGAATGAAGTTGTGCCTCAGATGTGTGATATTAAACCATCAGTAGTTGTTCTAATTTTTCATCCTTTTTTTTTCCTTTTACCCCTTAAAAATACTGTCTTTCAGTGACCCTGCCCATTACAAACCAGCATCTCCTCTTTAACACTGAGTCCTCCCAGTGCTGGTGAGAACTACTCAGGAGGATTTGGTGGGAAGAGTGGGAAGAGACCAACAGCCCTGCCCAACTCAAGCCACAGGTGTCCTCCCTGTGTCCAGTGGTGGGGTGCACAATACAAATACATTTCACTAGGTGTTGTTACAGTGTTGTAAGAAAAGGAAAAAAAATACAACATCTCACAAATGCATCAGCTACTTTACGTGAGGTGAGTGAATGGCTGATGAGAGAAAGCCTCTTTGTGTGCTCAGGGTTGTTGGAGGCAATTACATCATGCAGCAGAAGTCAGTTTGTGTGAGGTGCCTGTGAGCAATAGCAGGTATTATGTTGTTCTTGTGCTGTGAAATGATTAATAGTCTTTTCCTAGGCTAGTGAAGCCAAGACATATTTAATTAATGTGTTTCTTTATAAAGACTCATTGCAATAGGTAAGTTTTGAATAAAAGAGGAGATGCAATAAGGAATTGCTACTGGCAAAATCATTAAATAGCTACAGACTGCAAGATTAAAGTGTATTTTATAAAAATTCTAACTGTGGTCATTTGTCATGTTTAAAAATGCCCTGGGGTACTTTTTAGAGGTGAATCAAAATAGTATGTCATTTTCTTCCTTAGCTTATATAAACTTAATTACATATGAGTAATACCCACTATGAGGACAAACTGTTGCCAGAAGGTAAAAATGTCACTAAGAACATGGATGTTTTAACGTGGTGACAGTCTAACAAGTTAGCTTTGACATCAATATTTATAAAATGTCACTTCTTCCTCTTTTGGTTCCATGTTGTGTAGAACACTGTCAGGTTCACAGTCAGTAATACTGAGAGGCATAACTTAAGTACACTAGACAGAAGAATCATGCTCTCACAGCACTATTACAGGAATGGTTATGATCCCAAATTTAGTTTAACTTCATTTTTATTTCCATGCAGCACCAGGTCTATGTCATTGTTTTCCTCTTTGTATTTAACTGAGTGCCAGAAGAAAGCAAAGGTGGAGAAAGAAATTTTGTGTTCACCTCTCACAGGTTAGGAAGTGTTACAAACCCTTAATTTCATCCTACCAGGCATGCAAAGCTGCTCAGCTCAGCAGAGGCAATTGTTCTGGTGTGACCCTCCCTTGTCACAGAAGGTCATGATTCATTTTCATGAGGTATTTCTTGTTTTTAAAGCAGGTGACTCCCCCTTTCCCAGAGCAGAGGCTTTTATGTAGTTGCGTGGGCTTGTGCTTGTTTCTCCCCAGATGCTGGTGCTTTTCCTGCCTGCCTGGCCAGGCCACCTCTGCTCTGCTTCCTGTGGCTGCTTTTGCAATGAGTTCCTCCTGCCTGTGCTGGGAGAGAGGGGAGCACCAGAGCCTGGAAGGCAGAAGCTGAGAAGCCTCCTTGTTTGGGGCAGTTCTGACTTGAGCTGATGAGTCCTGAGAGCTGGGACACAAGCCCTGCCCTCAGTGCTGCTGTAGAGCGCTGGGTGGTTTTCAGGTCAGGTACACTCACACGTGGGTGATGTCATGCAGAGCCAGCTCGGGTCTGCTCCTGGCCTTCTCAGCACAGGACAGAGCCAGCTGCTCCCTCTCCTGGGCTCTTCAGCCCACTCCATCTGCCTCTCCCATGGGGTCTTGTACCAAGCATTTTGCAGTAACTGAGGTACTCTTAGCGTCTGTCACATGTGCAGAGCACTGATTGAATGACTGCTATGTGAGTTTTTGAGAATGTTTGAGGGGAAAAAAGTTGTAGCCTGCAAAATTACTCTCCTTGCTGAGGAAAAAGTGTCACAGACTGCTGGGAGGTGATCGCTTGAGCAAAGAAGTTGGGATCTGCGTGAGTCCCAAGAGCGTGGCGAGTAACTCAAAGTTTGACTATGTTGACTGTGATTCAGATTTATTGTTCTCATGTGGACATGCTTTGACAGCCTGCAGGCAGATTTTTCTGGACTATTTGTGCTTTGGTGGGTCAGCACATACTAAGTCTAGAAACAATACCAAGAAGTACTTGTATGTTGATGGTAAATATCCGGATAGTTAATATGCCAACATGCTGGCTTATTTATAGACTAAACACGGGAAAAAGAAGATAAAAGTGGTATTTATTCTTTGGTCTTCTGCTGAAGGGCAAAACACTCAAATGTTTGATTCAATTCTGCTCTGAAATGCGTGTGTGTTTTTAAATCTTTTTTTGCTGCCCATGATAAAATTTTGCCCCTGCTGTCCTAAGTCTGTCTGACTAGGACTCCAGCTATTAGTGCATGCCACAAGACATCAAGTGGTTACATTTTCAGGGATCGTTTCAGCTCTCAGCCATGAGTGTATCTGTTAATTATCCTGCATTTTAATTAATGCTGATTAGATATATCAAGAGAAGTTTGCCGAATGCAGAAGGCATACAATTATTAAATTGCTAATGCAGTTCTCTCTTTGGGGAGGCATCCACAATTTTATGATTTGGTTGTGATCGATGTTAGCTCTAGTGTACTGATTTTGTACAGCAGAACTGTGCAGAAATAGCACTTTTAGGAAGAAAAAGTACCTGTCAGACTGATTGATATTCTAAAGCACCTTAAACAGAGTTTCTGATGATACTTGGAAGAACTAGGTCCATTCCCAGCCTTAATTTAAGGATTATTATAGTGCACTATGGAGGTATTATTGAATGGATACTCTACAGTATCGTAAAATCTTGAGACATTTATATGGGTCTTTTCACATCAGTCCTTTTTCCTGCAGTTAGGCAAGAACCATGGCTTTGTTCCTTGGCATGCTGCAGAGTGGACAACAGAGCAGCACAGCAGCATCTTAGGAACCTTATATGTAATTAAGCATAATGGTAACAATATATTTTGCCACATATTTAATTGTTACTAAAGGGTTTGCATGACAATTTACACTATCTAGATCTCAAGTGAGAGCATGATGGATTCATGAGTCCCCACAAAGCTGCTGTGTTCTGTGTACCATATATTTTATTCACTGTAAGTGTCAGGCTTTCTTCTGACCCCCAAAAATTCCTGATACTATATCTCCCTCTTTTTCCCAGCATATCTCTGTGGACATAAGCACATTGGTGCTCAATTTGTGAAACTTCAAAAATAGATGGAATATAAGCCATAATGTCTTAGAAACAAATTCTTGTGATTTGCTGTCATCTTCTGACAGTGATAGTCCAGCAAGAGCAGTAGGCAGGAGTGGTTTGCGTGGCTTGGAGTTTTCATGCCTGCCTTTGAATGCAAGGCTCACTGTGTTATTCCATATCAACTCACCTCATGTCTACTCATACCCATCTCGATAAATGTATTTTGAATATGATTACCCCAAAGGTTTTTTTTTCCAGAGAGGTTAAGTATCTTTCCTGCTCTCTAGTCCCCACAATGTTTGCATTTGCTTTGCTGATGCAGTTCAAACTTTTAAACTAAGAGCAGTGTTTCAAACTTTTAAACTTTTCCAGACTGCATGCCCTGGCTACTTTTGAAGGATCTGCTGCCTTATGCCAAGACATGCTTAGCTACAGCAGAGATTATCTGAGCCAGTCAGTCTGTGATTGAGTGGCAGATTTTACAAAAATGAAGAAATGCAGAGCTGTTCTAATAATTCACATAGTGATTAGATCAGCTTGATCTCTTACATATGAATTGAAGGACAAAAAGGAGAAAATTAATAAAAAGCAGCTGGCTTTCTGAGAGTGCTAGAGACAAGGTGAAGAGGGCCGTCAAGGTCAACATCCATTTAGTCCTGTAAATACCGACCTGCTTACTTCGAAGCAGCTAATTTAAAAGTAGAGAGAAAGATGAGGGAGGAGGTAGATTTAGGTTTTTCTTTATTGTAACTGAGAAAGAGCCTGGAGAAGCCACACAGGAGCACAACTTGTTCCCAGGACCTTTGTGTACTCTGAGTGCAGTGGTGAGTGCACTGAAGTCTCCCAGCTTCAGGGCTGGTTCCAGGGCAAAGCCTGTGCTCCTGGCTCTCAGGACAGGCTCCAGAGCTCTTCTATATATGGAGGTGTTGAAAGATTTTTCTGGGATGGGGATTTAGAGTCCTTTGAATGATCTTGAGTTACAAGTTAAAGAGGTAAGTGTTGTGCTTCACATGCCAAGCTGTTTTGATCAGTGTATTTTGTAAACCAAGGGAACCAAACCGTGTGATTATTAGGCAGGATAGGCAGATCTTTCTAGTACCTAGCAAAGTGCTGTTCTCTACTGATTTGGTTGATAAAGGCCTCTTCCGTAAATGGTGAATGCATTGGTTTTTATTTGTTTTGCCCAAGCCCAAAAGCAAGAACTAGAGCTTTTTAACAGACAGTCTTTGTGGATTTTCAGTTGTATCTGGTGATGGAAACTTCTCAAGTAGCTTCAACACTGTGTATTATAGTAAAAGGAGTGTAGTCCCAGTCCATCAGGAGTACTAGTTAATCAGCTGGAATATCCTGTTATTCTTGGCCCTCAGCCATGCTGCCAGAGCATTGCTCCAGGGAGGATGTGGTGAGCGGTCTCAACAAGTACAGCATGACCTCTCTGGGTACCTGGCTGTTCCCTGCAAGGTTTTGAAGCCCTAATGGTGTTTCTGACAAGGTCTCTGTTTTCTTGGCCAAGGAAAATTCCAAGACATGAGTTGGATTTAGAGCAAGCTAAATATTTGTGCGTGTTTAAAATATATGTGAAGGCCACCCAGGCAATCTTAAATCTTCAAATACCAACTGCTGGCAATAGCAGGGACTAAGCAGAGAGCAAAGATTACCAGGTTTCACAGCTCTTGATGATCTCCTTCATGATCCTGTGAGTTTCAGTAGGGCATGAAGTCCCAGGATAGCCTGACAAAGAGAAGAGACTTTGTCCCCTGTTAATCAGTTATTGCTGGGGTTTTGCTGAATAATGCCACAGCAAGAGTGTTTCACTGACTGGCAAGGAATGATTGTCCAGACATTCAGATCAGGCAGAGTCTGTGTTTATTTGTCCAGGTACAAGGACCCACATGGGCCTGCCCTTGCCTGCCTGCAGTGCTGGTGCTTGTGAGGAGCAGCACTCACCTCCCCATGACACGCAGCCCCTGCAGAACCAAAGCCAATTAATAGTTTCTGTTCTTCCAAGGAGCACACGCAGTTTACTCTCTTTTCTCCAGCCTTTACCACCTATTTGGGTAAAAAAAAAAATAGGACTGGAAGGGCCTGTGAGAAGCTGAGTAGTTTCTCCTGCTGATAAATATTTAGCAGCTGTGGATCTAAGCTCTGCTCAGATATTTGGCATGGAAGGTGCTTGGTATGAGGCTTTTCCATGGTGATACTCAGTACCTGGCAGACCCAGGGACCCAGCTGGCTACTGGGGAAAGAGCTGATGGCCAGAGTCATCTGAGCAGAAATGTGTATTTCTGCCAGTTTTCTCACTTTGCTCTTCTTCCTTCAGTGCCAGGGCTCTACTCCTACAGGTGTTTCACAATGGTGGGTTTAGAGACAAGACCCTCCTGCCGTCACTGTGGACGCAGGTGTATCACAGACCAAAAATGTAGGGTCACTGAAGTTCATCCAGAAAACAAGTACTGTGAGGTGCCTTCCTTTGATACAAACTTTTTTCCCCCCTGCGATACGAAGTTCTACAATTCGTCTAAATATTACTCCTTCAGTTCCATTGGGATGGGTTTGTATGTGTGCAAGGGCACATGCATGTATGTATACAGGAGGTGAGACAGGCCATCAAATATATGTGCAAAACAACAGTAACTTTAAGACAAAAGGAAGAGATTAGAAAAATGAAAGGTGGTATGAAAAGCCCTGAGTGATACCTTTCTGAGTTCTTGAATTTGACTAAAATAAGCCAGAGATGGATCACGAGCAATCTTGTGATGTCTTTTTTACTTGAAGTGATGTGACAAATTGCCAAAAGCCATGGATATGATTCCAGAGTGCTGGCTGTGCATACAGGGTGAGATGCATCGTGCTGTGGTGGGAGACAGGGCCAGGAGCGTGTGGGGTCACTGTGTCTGGTACACCTTGTGCCAGGGCCACCTCAGGAGCATGGGCTTTGAGCCCAGCCAAGGGTTGGCACACTGACGTACTGTGCGTAGAAAACCACTTTTAGTGTCACTTCACAAACAGAGGCTTTTCAAAATGTTTGAAATGCAAAATAGATGCCCAGCTCTCTCTCTTGTGTAGGCTGGCAGCTCAATGAAGCCCTCTGCTTGGTTGTCTGTCCTAACTCCATTACTACTCTGTGCCTCACTGTCATCTCAGTCTTTATGGTTTCTTCTCCCCAGCCTCAAATCCCATTCCCTCTGCATTGCCCCAGTTGTATCATCTAAATCATGCCAGTGTGGGGGGTGAACCACCTGTGACACCTCCCCGTTGATTTAGACTAAGCTCTCCATGACTCTAATGCTGTCCCTTGCCAAGATGCAGTTCCTGTGAGTTGCTCCTCTGTATTTTGTACCATCTTTGCCCTTAGATAGCTGTGTGGGACCTGGCACTGCTGTGCTTGTGCCTTTGGGGCAGACCCATGGCAGCCTGAGCCCCATCAGTGCTGCCCACGTCACTCTTCCCTACCAGCCTGGCAGGGGTTTTGTCACCTGGGTGTGAAGGCCAGCTTCTCCTGAGGGGGTGTGTCATTCAGCGCAAAGACTCTGCAACTGGAAAAGTAATTAATAATGTTCAGGTGGAATACAAAGAGAATTTGTTCTCTGAAAGCTGTTTTGGGCAGCAGCAAGATTATCATCTAAGAAGAGGTTATTTGAAAAATCAGCAAGTAGAGTAACACATTTCTTGAAGATGCTCATCTTTTGAGGAAAAGTAGCTACTCCTGCACGTGTGTGCTTGGGCAGAACAGTGCTGGAAAGTTGGTACTGTTAAGGGGAGGCAGTGGGAAGAGGAGGGGTGGTGTGAAGGAAAGGTGGATTAATGTAGGTGGTTCCCTACCAAAGGAGGATTGCTTGGGTATAAAAACTGGGTCAGTTTTTACTGACTGCTCTCAGGAAGAGATAGTGCAGGCAGAAACTGCAGGTGGCATAGGAACTTAGGCAACTTCTGCCACCACCCCCTCCCTCCCCTGCAACCGTGATGTTTTTATCTGACACACAGATATTGAAGACTGCTGTACTTGCAGTGGAGTTAATTAACACAACCTGGAACACATGGAAATTGAGAATCTAGTTTGTGCCAATCTGACAACGTGACCTTGTTCAGAGGAATTAATAAGGCTATAATGAAAGTACGAGTTTCTGCAGAAATTCACACATTTCTTTCTTCTATCTGTCAATGGCTGTACTAACAAAGAACAAGAGAAAAGGACCAGCTGCCTCTATCAGGTGTTCTGGATTGCAGTGTAACCCAAGCCAAGCTGCCAGGGCACTGGTACTGATTTACACGTGGCAAGAACATTAAGAGAGAATTGCTTGTACATTGCTTTTTTCCAGCATTTGCTTATTTTTAAATCTGTGCTGTGCCATTCCCTGGTAGCTGTAACTGGTACTCACCTGTAATGGTTGTGTTTGAATGGTGTGTGATAAGAGGTTTAACATCTTCTAAAAATTACTCTTTTGGTATATTTTGAGCTCCTTACAGCTCCTGTCAGCAGATCACATACAGTTTCCCAGAGCTTACCAATGATGACAAGCTGACTGCCCCTTTTGTTGTGTGAATTACATGCCAGCATCTACAAAACCTGCTCCCTGTGGGAGAACGGGTATCTAATTTAAGATAGTTCCTCAGGGAGCTCAGGAGGTGATGAAAGCTGCTGGTTGCTCCATTGGAACTTCCTCCTCTGCAGTTGCTAAGATGGTGTTTGGGTTTTCCCTGGCACAGTCAGTGACCTCAGTGAAATCCAGGCATGTATTTTATAATGGAGCAGTACCTGGCCCTTGTGCTTGGCCCAAGCTGGGGGCTGGCATGTCTCTATGTGAATGCCAAGTCCTTACCTTCTCCCTCCTGAGCATTGATAGAAATCCTCTCTCCACATGTCAGGATGTGCACAATGCAATTGTTAGCCGAGACCTTTGATGACTGCTGTATTTGTGTGAGTATGAGTCATGGGAGCCAAACTCTGAATCCAGCAGGGAGTGATTTGCTGGCATGACCTTCCCTGTTTCATCGTGCCAATCTAGATTCCATTACTGCCTCCTGACATTGAAAAGTGTTCATCCACACCACTACATATTCTGAGGGTTGTGGTAAAAGTAAAATGCTCTTTAACTCTGTGGTGGTATTGATTAATTTTTGTTGTCAGGAGCAGTAGAAGGCTGTGGAGTAAAGACTTCTGTGTTTACATGTGTGATTATTGGAAATATGGGTCTGCAGGGAGGACTGGAACTGTGAAAAAGCCACAAACTGCATTAAGTGAAAGGTGTGGGTGTTCAGTGAGACCAGGCATTTGCTCTGCAGTTATTCTCCCCTAGAGCTTAAGTAGACCCCATAAGCCCTAAATGTAGCAAGCATTTCAAAAACCTTGTATGGGAGCTAGAGAAATCAGAGACCCAGGTACCTGTGGGTGGAAGTAAGCTTTACTATAGGGACAATGGACTGGGAAACTGCAATCTTGTTTTTTGACAGCTGCAGTCTTCTCTTACCTGGGTCAGATGAATTCAAGTGTCAAGTGATGAAACCTGCGGGAGATAAAGGACACTTTCTTATGGGTCATTTCCCCAGGTACAGGTGGAATCTATTTGTGGAGAAAAGCAGAGACAAAACCAGTGATTCATGTGCTGAGGCAGCTGTTATTTATTTTTAGACCACAAAAAGAAAAAGATGGCATTTCTGATGTCAGAAAGGCATGAGAGCAGATGGGCTTAGAGGAGTAAGTTAAAAATGCCTATTTAGTAGCTCTTTTCTCCAGTACCCTGTGCTGCAGATAGGACACAGGTGTGGTATTGGCAGTAAGAGCCTGACTGATAGGCTGTGATTGTTCTGAATAGTAATAATAGAAGTGATAATTGCAGCTAAGTTCTCACTCTGTTCCCTGGGTTCCCACTCCATCGGGTGGTGACCTAGGGATGCTGGTGAATGTAGCAGTAGGGAGGGGCTGAGCCACATGAAGGCACAGAAAAGCACTCCAAAAAGTGTTTTTACCTTTTCAGGTATTGGTGGTGGTGGTAGTTGGACAGCCTGAGTGGCCTAATTTAGCAGTCTGGGATAAAGGGGCTGGGACTGGAGGCTGCCAGCAGCAGCAGGACAGTTTCCTCCAGAGGATAGTTCAGTGATCTGATGCTGGGTAGTCTAAACTCATCTTCTCCAACCCTCCCCAGTAACTGTGGAGGTACTATTATAGCCACCTGTAATAATGGCTTAAAAATTTAGTTTAGTTTGGCTGAAAAGCCTCGTATTTTCTTTGGCATAGCATTGTAATGGATTGTAAATTATGCTTGTTCAGTTTCCCTCATTGGCATTTTGGGGCAATGAGTTTGTAAATGAATACTACTCCTATCCTGCACCACTAATTTTTGTGCTTGGCTCACTCAGTTTGCTGTGTGTTTCCATTCCCATCCTTCTAAAAAACAGAAACAGAGGTTTCTCACTTCCACTTAAGCCTGTTTCTGACCCCTGCTGATTTTCTCCTCCCCTCTCAGTTGCTTTCTTTCAGTAGCTCTCTGCCTGCTGGGTCAGCCAGTGTTCTGCTTACAAAAATAACCCTAATCCACTCCTGTTTGTACTTGATTTCACATCTGCACTGGGAAGACAGGACTGGGATTCTCCCAGGGGAGCAAGCCCTGTTAGCATGTGAGGCCCATGGCTTCTGTGCCCACAGGAGCCTCTTTAACCACTGGCTGGCAGAACATGAGCAGGGAGGGTGGCTCAGCTCTGATTTTACTGAGCTTGCTGTCCAGCCTCACTAGCAAACCTGCCTTTGAGTGCAGGGCGCCAGAATTACAGGGCTGATCCCTGGACAGGGGTGAGGTGAACCAGAGCATTTGCTCAGGGATCCTATAAAATACTCTTCCCTTCTTCCTGGTAGTTAGACAGTGTTTTGTGTTATTTTTTTCTTTTGGCACTTAATCCTTCATGTGGCTTGGAGGCTTTGGTCTCAGTTTAAAGCTTTCTGCTTCAGCATAAAGTTGTTTGTGGCCTGTGCTGCTTGTGAACAGGTTAGAAACTGGTTGCCCACAGCTCCTAGCAAGGAGGGAGGAGAGGGGTGTCTTGTCCCATGTGGGGGAGTAGGAATAGGGAGCTTGAATGGCTTCTGCAGATTCCCATGGCCCAGTCAGCTGGTGGTGTTGGCCAGCAGCCACCACAGCAGCAGCATTTGCAAACCACATAGTTGCTAAGGCACTAGTGCTTGTGGCAGGCAGAAGGAAGCAGAGCCTTAGGAGCTGCATGTGAGAGCAATGCTGAAGGTGCTCTATCCACAAACACTCTGCTGTGACTGGCACAATTTGATTTCATCTTGATTAGATTATTTCAGTTAGCATTAAGCACAGCTGTAGGTATTTTTTTAGCTGGTATCTCCAGCAATTCAGAGGAGAGCAGTGACTGTGTGACACTGCTGCAACACTCCTTCCCTCCCTCCAAAAAAAACAGCCCAGGTGCGTGGTGTCTTTAGTCAAAACAGCCAGCTCAGAGTTGGCCACTAAACCCTTTCCAGGTTCTGATGAAGTTAAGGGACATCTTGTGGCTACACTGCAATGAAGGGACATGATTTTGATGTTAACTGTGTGCTTGCAGCCTGTGCATCTGAGAGTCAGCACAGAGGGCGCCAGGGAGCAAGGGGTGCCAAGCGAATTTTTTGCTTGGGCATTGCCTTTCACAGGTCTTTCATTAGCTGCAAAACATCTTTTCCTGCTGCTGGTCCTTTTACTCAGAAAAATCAAATGAAAAAAAAAAAAAACTTGTGCACTTTCTGCCTCATCTTTCTTCTCCTTGTTTTGTTTGTTTTTCTGGGACTATCTGGACTTTACTGGAGTTTCCAGTTAGTGCTGGAACTGGTACCTGTGAAAAACTGGGTTTTGTGATGAAAGGAGGACTCAAAAATAAGTGCCTAGACATAACAGCTTCAATTTTTATTTCATGCCTGCGTATCAAAAATAAACAGTACCCAAATTTTTTCAGAGATGTGGGGTTTTCTTAGTATTACTAAGAAAACTTAGTGCACTCCTGGGCTTCCAGCCAGCCCTGTGATTTTAAACTTATCACCAGAAAAAAGGGCAGGTTCCTAGCATGGAGAGGTTGACAGCAAGAGTCTGTACATTTGTGGCTGTGCTTGCAAACTGTCTGCCTGATGTTGTGCCTGAGAGACACACAGGCAGCTGAACGGCTCAGCACATGGCTAACATCAAATTAATGGCATTATTTCTGAAAGCAAATTCCTGCTGCAGCACAGTTACAGTCAATGTTCACATTCATTGCTTTTGACAGCCTGATATAACATAATTTAATTTAAATGCCCATGTGAGACAGAAGCATAGGCATTTATTTAAAAAATAAAAATAAAAGTCTACTCTTTTTATACATAAAATGCCTGCTTGAAGGAATAAATTAGTAGCCATACAGTGCAATTGATTTGTAAGAGCCCCTGAATTTCAGTGAAGAGCTCTTTTTAAAGATCAATAGGGAAGGCTGTAGCATGAGTGCTTTTGTCACTTAGGTGCTCAAACAAATGCTTGGTGTTAATTCTTTGTCAGGCTTTGATCGAGGGTTTGGGGGAGGCACTCAACTGAATTTGAGAACAAGCTGGCAATGTATGTCCTTGCCTTTGTCTTGTTAGGCAAATTCTGTAAGAGAATTACAAATACAGACCCTCTTTGCTAAGTTGCCATGGCTGCACAAAGCAGTGATATCCTCGAGCTGGCAAGGCCAGCAGCCACAATCAGAAGGTTTTCTAAGTATTTGCTTCTTTGGTAATTACCTGACTGTTCTCATTGAGGTTCTCCTTGTTTGTTCATTTCCACCTCCCAGGCTGCTCTCAGGGTTGTGTTTGGCTGTGTCACATAATTTAGGAATATACAAGGAGTGGATTGGCAGTTTTGTAATAACTGGGGAACCTCGCCCAATGTGGTGGAGTGGTGGCTGTCTCTTGGTAACCAGCACAGTCATTCAGATTTTAACTGCACCTTTCCAACATCTGGAAAAGAAGGCAAGAAATGGTATGGGTGTTTTTCAAGGGAGTGCCATACCAGCAGAGACAGACAGTGTTCCCTCTTCCCAACCATTTATATCATGCCACTTGCTTTGGGATTGACTGCTTGGCTGTGCAATGAACTGTCACCAGCCTCCTAGAAAACTAACCAGGCTCATGCAGAACAGCTTTGTAAATCCCTTTACATCATCCTTTCCAATGCAAACCTTTGGGGTAAGATGCAAATGGCAAATTAAATTAGTG
Source organism: Buphagus erythrorhynchus (assembly GCA_013400855.1). NCBI lineage: Eukaryota > Metazoa > Chordata > Aves > Passeriformes > Sturnidae > Buphagus > Buphagus erythrorhynchus. Next base: position 25,496 of record VZTT01065195.1, read on the forward strand.
TAAAAGTTCTGGGTTTTGCATGGGACAGCCTAATATTGAATAACTGTCAGATTGGGAGTTTAAATAAAAGTAATTAAAATCAGATGGAACTGGTTTTGGTAATGTGAATATTAACACACCACATTTACATGGTTAGCATCAGGCTTCATCCCTGGGTCAGACTACCCAAATGCAGTCACATATCCACTGGGTGTTTATGGCCCATGGTGTGTAATGGCATTAGTGAGGTGAACGTTTGGTCTGTGTTACAGGTTAGGGCCATTCTAATTTCTGCTTACTTTGCTCATTATTTATTTTTAAATTCTATTTATTGTAATATATTTAATAATTTTTATTAACTTCCTCTGTGTCCCTTTGCTATGGTATCTGAACACCTAGAGAGATCTGTTTCTCAGGGGGACCAGGCTGATCTACTGGAACCTGCTGGGTGCTTAGGACAAGCCACGGCTGAATGGGCTCTGTCCAAGTGCCATAATCCGGATTCCTGCTCACTTTGCCTTGCGAATTTTCCCAGCCACATGGAGTCATGCTGGTGTTGTCCTCTCTCCCTTACAACTGGTTGCACTGAAAAAGAGAATGTGCTTTGTGAATGGTATTTGCAGAGATAGTTGCTCCTTAGCTCTTGTCTCAGCAGTTGTCCTTAGGTTAGGTGCTTGCTGGCAGGAGGCTGCTGACTGGGATGTGTCACCTTAGGGCTGAGTGTCTTGGTGAGGCAGTGAGTGCCCTCAAGGCCTAGAGTGCTTCTTGCAGGTGTAGTTTTGTTTTTGAGACTCGTGCAAATGGGATTTTTTTTTCCCCTGAGTAAGGAGTAAAACAGTTGGGACATACAGAGCAGTCAGGGCTGGTTCTGTGCTTCCCAGTGCTTTTCCTGGGAAAAGGAGCTTGGGCTTCTACCCAGTCAGCCCCCTGTGCAATGAGAGACAGGCAGGAAAGCCTGGAGCCAGCATCCACATGGCTGATTCATGAAGGAAATGGAGAAAAGATGACATGAGGAATAATTTTAGATACAGAATTAATAGGAGATTGTTCCTGTTAACTGTCCATCTTCTCCTCTTTGTCATCATCCTCAGCCTTGTTCTCCAAGGCGTCCCAGCTGCTGGCTACAGTGCATTGAGCAGACCTGCCCTAGAGCTCTGACCTTGTTGCTTGGCACAACCTTAGATAATTTCATTTGGTTTTTATCATGTAACCTTGTGTCAAAACTGCACACAATAATCTATTCCACAGTAGTTACACTTTGCTGCTCTTGCTTACAGAGATTTAGCACTTTATATATAATGGTGACTGCCTTTCCCTAGGTGGATGTTTTCTTTTCCATCCATCTAAGATCTGTTCTCTATGTGATATAATTGATTCTCAGTTGTTTCCTTCTTGCAAATTTTTGCTAGACCCTACTTTGGGAAATGGGAGAGAAGGTCTCTGGCTGTCAGTAACGTGCTGATATATCAAAATGAGATGCTCGGTTTGATGTCTGAAATCACCAGCACATCCTGCAAAATGTGATGACTCAGGCCTCAGCGAGCGCTCAGTCGGATCGCCTGATTTACTCAGTGTCAAAGCTGCTGCTGGTCTCAGCCAGGTAGCAGCAAACTCTTGCATTTGTTTTACAATGGGTAAGTGAGAAGCTCTGCCCAAAACGGAGACTTTAGATGATACACCAGTAGCACAAGGAATGCCATTTAAGTGCCATCTTTTATATTTGTGGCCTTTTTATTTTCCTGTCAGGAAGTGAGTTTCTGCTGTGCAAGGGTTTAAAGATAAATTGGCAAGTAACATTTGGACCCTGCTTTTCCTGTGGTGTAATTCATTTTTGCAATCCTTTATTTTTCAGTGTGTGAAAAGTGATTATAGCTTTGTGTCTAATCTTTGTGTACAGTAATTTTTCATGCCAACATGTGCATTATGATCTCTGTCACAGACAATAAAACAAAACTGTTGACAAACTATCTGCAGTAATAACAAAAAGGGTGGGTTTTTACAGTCTGCATTGATTCAGCAACACTATGTTTTTGGAGTAGTCTGTTCTGAAATGTGAATGTGTCATAATCAAAATCAAATCAATTGTTCCCACATTTAACTTTGAAGGAGGCATGGAAAAATATCTGCGTTTTGTAACAAGTTTAACATAACAGTCTAATCTTGTCCTTAATGATTTCCTACCCAAGATTACATTTTCAAAGCCCTATGCGGTCATTTAATTGTGTGCCTCCTTATTAATATTAAACACAATTAGTCCTACTATGACACTTGGAAAACGCACCCCTTGCAGTAAATACTGCCTCCACACAGAGTATCCCAATGTGAGAGCAGCTCTCCAGCGTTTGGAGTCCCTTGGCACAGATTGTCAGCACTGTTACCGTGCCTGTATTGCCTCTGAAATGTGGAGTGGCGTGGTGCTGGCAGCTGTTTAATTTGACTGTGTCTGGCTTTTTCAGCCACCCGCTGGCATCCACTGGCAGCCTCTTGAGATTTTACTTTGTGATTAAATAGTAATGAAAGAGCTTGATTCTTTGAGAATAAGTTAAAGAATAACAGTAATATCATGAGCATGATGTGGGATGGGTGTTAAGACCTCCGTTATTTGTTTGTATTTACTCAGCCCTTGAGGATTGGAGAGAAAAGCTCCCATAATGTGCTGTCAGAGAATGTGTCTGCTCAGGAGATAAGCAACTGTCTGCTTTAGCAAGCAGCAGATTATAAAATGGATTTCACAGCTACTGCCTCAGCCTCCCTGGAAAAACAGCCAGTTTGTAATGCCAGGAAAGCCCCATTGCTCAGCATGGGATTTTCTGCTTCACCAGGAGCAGTGCAAGGTGTTCATGTGGGGCACCTGTCAGTGCAGTTCACTCCTGCATGGGCCCAGTCTTTGCCTTCAGGCAGCTCCTGCAGCCCCTGGTGCTTGTGTGGGAGCTGCCAGCACAGAAGCTGCAGATGCTGCCAGTGCCATAACTGGGGTCCTCATTGCTGGGGGTGCCTGGCCTATGTGTTGCAGGGTGTTTCCTAGAAAGCATAAAACCAGTACTTATTAGTGTACATGCCCATATATTTATATTTACACAGAAATATACATGCAACATATATACAAGAAATAATATTATGAAGTTGAACACAAAATGGTGCCACGAACCTAACCCAGCTTTCGTTTCCCCAGCCCCATAGTGGGTTGCTGTTGGATATAGAACTGTCATCTTGACTCATAAAAACTTTGGTATTTGATTTGGAAAAAAAACAACTGAACCTACAACTATATGGAATTTGTCCCATTTGTAGCCATTGCCAGTGTCTGTCTAGAGATACTTGTGCTTCTTAAATCCATTCATGGCTTGTCACAGGAACTGAACGATAATTAAAACCATGTCAGATTATGGGTTTTCTAAGCAGTATTAACGTGTCAAGGTAAAGGCTTATAGTCTTGCAGTTGCTTGACAAGCTGCATTATTTGTTCTGTAATGTTGATTTGTGCTGAGGCTCTGCAGTTGGGTGTAGTTAGGTGTATGAAACCTGACTTTTAATGTTCCCTAAGGCTAAATGAAAATTGGACCCCTTGATCAGTTTTTGTTAGAACACGTGATTAGTCTCTTCTGGCTTAATTCACTGTCCTGCCAAATGCTGAGTTTAAACTTTCTCACAAATATTTATTTTCAGAAAGGCTGATGATACCACTAGCAGAAGGGAGATAGATGGATAGATGCTGAAGTGGACTCACATGGTCTTACCTTGTCTGGAAGAAAGATGGGTTGTTTGTAAGGGCAAGCAGGATGGTTCTGTGCACAGAGATGATCACAATGATTGGTTTGTGAAGGTTGTTTCAATGCAATCATGCTTGTAAAGTTTACTCTAGCTTCTATCCAGTATTTAGTTTGTTAAGGTGTTGACACAATTTTGCTGACATTCTTCTTAAGTGGATTATGCTCACAGCCAGTTTTTCAAAGCAAGCAGATGGCTTTTCAAACGGAGCATGCACACAGATTTTTTTTTAATGGTGTCTCTAGAATTATGACAGTTCTGTCAGAGAGGGCTAGTTTGTCGTTAATTTTCTCATGACAGATGATTCAAAAAAATCTTAGCTTCTTCATCTTGCTCAAATGAACCAGCTGTTTAAAAATAAAAAACACAAGGACACTAAGGCATAAATCAATTGGTCTGTACATGAATGGAATTGCACTATTTTGATAAGTCTACTTCTGTTTTTAGATCACTGTAAAATAAGAATGTCTTCAAAATATTGGAAGTATGCTAGGAGGCGTATGTTTCTTCTTGGAACCTGAAGACATGTTGTGCATTGCCTCAGACAAAATGCGTAATCTGAATTGCCTGGTTACTCAAATGTGAAACCAGAATATGTATAAGGGAGAGCGGGTGGCTTGGCACTTTCATGTGGGGTGTGGAGTCCCTTGGCTTCTGGGGACTTCAGATGTGAGTCTTGGCTGGGCAGACTCAGGCTCTTGTCCTCCAAGTGGTGCATTTAATCCCAAATAGTGTCCATCCATGCATGTGTCAGACCCTGGACAAACACATGCAGTTCATGGGCCACCCTGAGAAACATTTCTAAGCTTTGCCCTCACCCTGGAGAGGGGCTGCTTCTTGCACTAAGGGGATTTTTCTGTTCTTGGACATGAACACACAGTGCCAGGTTTTGGCTTGGAGAAGTTAAGTCTGCAAAGCATGGTTACTCTGATTCTTCCCTGTTTGATGGTGAAGTCTTTAGTGTCTTTGGTCCTATGCACATAAGAAGTAGCAACCAGGGGTATTTCATCCTAAACCCAATTATTTAAAACTGCATTTGTGCCATTTGAAGAGATGAAAGATGTATTGAGGAGATAGAACCTTCCTGATAACATTATCATGTCATTAATGATACGTACTTTGTGGCAGCGTAGTCCCTGTCACTACAGCACTGGCACTATTCCTGTACCATTTGCAGACAGGGAGGCACACCAAGGTGGGGCGGATGCTCCGGGCAGCTCTGGGGCTCTTGAATTCCTGCTTACCATCTTTAACCATAAGCAAAACCTCTGATATAAAAGCAAGCTTAGAGCTACAAGAAATATCTGCTGCATAAATTATTCTTGTTTTGTTTTTTCACACCGTGCCTGCTGACTGGATCCCAAGCTCTTTGTCTGTGTATTCCCATAACTGTCATGCTGCCGAGACACAAATCCCTTCAAAAGAGCTTCATAGCAAATAGCAGAGCTGCTCACACAGTCTCAGTGCTTTTTGTTATTCTCACACTGAGTTGTATTCCCAGCATCTGGATGGTGATTTGCATCATTCAGCAGGACAAATTTGTGACACCAGGAGATGAGGCAATCACGTTCTCAGGCACAGGCTGCTGTCCCTGGATGACGTGGAGTCTCACATGGTGTTTACCAGTGCTGCAGCCTTGCAAGCCACCATTGTTTCTTGGTTGTGAACATTGTGTACAGGAGTTCAGGCCCTGTGAGTCCAGTGCCAGGCACTGGCAAAAAAGGAACTGTGCTCATCGGTGTAGGATAAATCCTTCCTCCTAGCTCTGGGGAAAGGGAGGGCAGAGGCACTCCCATTGCTAGAAGGTGTCACACTGTGACTCATCCAACACATCTGATTTGTTTTGAGAACCCAAGGAGGGGCAAGTGATCAATCACACCTCCAGTGAGCCCAAAGTCCTGCTGTAGTGTCTGTTGTACCCTGTGAGGCCCGTCAAAGTATCTGTGATTTGCAGGAGATCAGGTAGGGTGGCAGAGATCTGAATGTGGCATTTCAGTCAGTAGAGGTATTCCTTATGAATATGAGTGTAACCAGCTGCAGCATGTGCTGTACTTCAAGCTGTACTTGGGGTGACATTAGGAGAAGAGGAGCTCAAGTTCCTACTGATACTGAATTTTAATAACCAGATGCATCTCCTGGCTTTTATTTATTTGTATCCTGTAGCTCCAAAATCTTGTTGCTTCATGGCACTTGAGATATCAATATTGCATAAATACTCATTCTGGCATTTCTGAACCCAAACTCCTTAATACAAATTTCATGTAACACATATTTCCTGATTGTTACAAATTGGATTGACATCCTGTTAATCACCTTATGTTTACATGCTCTGAGGAGATACAGAAGCAGTGTGTTGTTTGTGAAGTCTCATTCCCATTTGCCTTCTTGAAGGTCCCAAACAAAATAGTTCAGAAGGATTCACTGAAGAGCCATGGGATGCGTTTCACATGGGTGCAACTTGGCCTGCTCTGCTCTAGAAGGGTCCAAGGTTGGGTATCAAATCCAGGTGCAAGGAGGGGTGGGTTATCAGAGTCTCTCAGCTCCTAAGGGACCCCTGGCTGGGAACACACAGCTATTGCCATGTGGGATCTGATGCCAGGGAGTAGGGAGGGAGCAGTGGCTTGGGGAGAGGGGTGCCATGTGCCATCACTGCCCTGGCCCTGGCAGGACCTTGCTGCTGACTGTGGAAGAGGAAATGCTTTCTCCCACAGCCTTTTTCAGTTCAGGCCATAATTACCTCCCAAGGGTGGTGACATGGAAGTGGGAGGAGTCTGGTGCTTGTCCCACCCTGTCCAGTGCTGGCTGCTGCCTTCCTCACTATGCTGGCACCAAACTGCAGGAGGGGCTTCAGTCCCATTTCCAGGGAGCAAAAGTGACTTGAGATGGGACCTGAGACCTGTAGGGACACAGGAGCAGTATTTTGGTCCTGAGCGATATGTGCAATCCCTGACTCTCTCCTGCATGTCTGTGCATCCCCAGGGCCAAGGAGATCTCCTGAAGAACGCCAAGAACGAAGCCCTGGAGAACATGAAGCAGATCCAGCTGGCGTGCCTGTCATGTGGACTGAGCAAAACTGGGAGCGGGCAGGCGGATGCCAAGGCAAAACGGTGCCTGGAGGCAATACAGGAGAAGGATACTGGAGATGAGAATGGGAGGCTGTGAGGAGAGGCAGAGCTGTCACATTTGTCACAGATTTCAGTAACTCTAAACTATTTTTTTAAAGCATTTAAAAATTCACACAGGAGTGCCCTCTACAGGGTGTGATAGTATTAAAATCCTCACAATGTCAGTATTTAATTTATCCAAGTTAAACTCTGGTAGTGAGATTTCTAATGAAGCCAAGCTGTCTGTATGCAAGTGTGTGTGTGTGTGCACACATGCAAATCCTGTAGACACCCTTTCATGCATTACATTAGCCATTTGCTAATTTATTCCTTTGTCATCTTTGAATAGGCCTGCTCATTCTGAAGATCAAAACAAATTGAGAGCACTTGTATCAGTTTTGGGCTTTATTTTACTCTCCAGCTTTTATCATTTTACTTATAGGCTACGTTACTGTTATGCTGTTTAAACAAGCAAACAAAACACAACAAATATCACTGACAGCTGTTTTTGTGAGGACAAAACTGGTGGTGTGCTGCAGACCCTGGACGTGATTTTAGTGAACAATTACAGCCAAGTAAACAGGATATTAAATGGTCAGAGTTGCTAGGTAGATTATCAGTAGATTTGAGGTGTATTTTTTGCTTAATTTAGCAAACTGCTCTTCAGGGTACACCCCGACAACACATACTAACGTAATAACTAGCTAATTTAGTTTATTCCAGCAAAACATTGCTACCTTGTAGATCTGCAAGACAGTTACAGTCTTTGCTGATAGGCATTAACTTGAGTAGTAATGATCATAGCTAGTCAGCCCTGTAATTATGGGGAGAGCTGTGAATACCCTTTGGTGGTCATGAACTCTGAAGGTGACCTTCAGGCTGTTCTGAAACACCCAGTAGAGCCAGTATTAAAAGGAAGGTTTTCCAGATTTCACAAAATGTGAGCTTTAGTGCAAGACATGTTAGAGGTCAGACCTTGCTTGCCACCTTCTGTGTAGATGTTGGAGTCAAATGGATGAAGCAAGCAGGCTCTGTCCTTACGATTTTGTGGTTAAAATCCTGCTGTGCTAGAGATTTAAAAACAGGGCTGAAGAGCTGCTACAGGTGTAGTGTAGAGAAATAGCTTGGGGAAAAACAGGGTGCCAAGCGTTTTTGTGCATCTATCCAAAATATCCTAACACATGTTGTGTGTTTGGGGTAGTTCTGAGAATTGGCTGCCTCTTTGTGCCACTGTAGAAAGGAGACAGAGAATGTCCGAAGCAATGCATCCTTGTTTCTCCCGGTGTCCAGCCCACGCGTGCTCACAACATTCATTTCAATCGTTTAAGTACTGTGTTTGAGTGGAGTATTTGTGTTACCTTTAACAGGACTAAGTGTTTTATGGTTATAAAAAAGACTATATTTATTTAAAGCATTGCTTTTATTTTTAAAAGCTACTTTTTAAATTAATTTGATTAACAAATATGCTAATTTTCTGAACTTAACAAAAAGTAATTGCTGAAAGTTTGATCATTGGAAAATCTTATATAGCTATTGTGTTAAGTTATTTTTGACTTCTTAATAACACTATTATGTTCATGTTGCACATTACTGAGAGAGTAAAGCTATGAAACAACTTTGACCCATGATTTTGCAGTGATTTAACACATGATCCTGGATAAAGGTGGGTTACAGTGGGTAAGTTGCTTGAGAGAAGGTTCTGCTCTAACAACAGCTGTGTTATTGCAAAGATTGAAACTCAGGTGCCTTAAATACCATTTCAGTAAAATTTGCCATACTTGCTCAGATCCAGCCCTAAATGCTCTCTTTATCTCTCCATTAGATTATGAGTGTATGTTCAGATTTCACTGAGGTCTGGAGAAGTGTCTTTCCTGTTTCAGGCAAGGCATAAAGCCCGCATCAATGGTGTAAGTGTGCGTGTTTATGTTTTGCCCTCTTGGGTTATGTTTTTACAAAAACAACACTTTAATACTTACAGTTAGGGACAATGGAAACTGTTACCCCAGCATCATCAGCTGCAAAGATCAGCCTTTGGAAAGCATCCCTCTCAGAAGAGAGAGGTTGCTTCAGGAAGGGTGAGTGGCTTGCCTCTTGGTGCTTCATTTAAATCTAGAAATATCTTGATTTTCTCAATCTAAAAGGCTGTTCTAATGTCTGTACAGGAACTGCTGGCAAAATACCTTCTCTGATGTTAGGAACAAACAAACATGAAATTACAGAGAGAAGGGCTTTCTTTCTGTGCTCACATGTACGGGGGGGTACTACATGGCTCTCACTCTGGGTGCATTAGGAGAACCCAGAGTGGCTGGATGGAAATCCCATAGCATGCACACACACCTTTCACGCCATGTTTAGCATTCATATCATGTCCTGTGTCAAAGTCATGCATTCTATGCCAAGATACAGGAGTAGAGAATTTGAGGCACCCTGGGTTGCCCCAGGCAGCTGGGACTATTTGTGATGCTGGCACCCAGAACCCTGCAGCTGGAGCAGCTCCACCCTTCCTCCTGCACCAAGAGAGGGGCTGGCAGCAAAAGCTCATCTCACTTTCCTCTGAGCTCCTTTGAATTCACTGGAAGTGGAAGTGAATGATAAAGTGGCAGTTTGTGTAATAAAAATTCAGCCTTGAGGGAGAACACATGGAAAAATCATATCCAGCATCAGCAACAAACACACACACAGGGGACTGAGTGCCTCGCCATTTTAGGAAGTGTTCCATGGCATGCCTGGCTTCTTGCAGTGGAACACTAGCCTTTTCTGAGCCCTCTGCTGGTATGATTTGCCTGATGTCCCACACGAATGGGTGGATATTATCTGTATCACTTCTATGGAAGTTATGTCAGGAAAGTGTTACAGGCATTTGCAGTTGTTCACAGCGTAGTTGAACAGCTAGAAATGAGAGAAGCTCTCAGGGACTGGTGTGGGGAGCTTCTGCCAGGAGGGAGCACAGGAGTGAATCTACCTGCGTTCTCTCTGCCATTGAGTCCTCCATCTTTACAGTATTTGTTTTCTCTCAGTCATTCTCTCAACTGTAAGATAAGACTGATGTTTTCCTTCCCAGGCACAGATTAATTACACATTTCTGGAAAACCTTTGAGTTTGTTCTTGCTGTCAGGAGAACAACCAGGCACTGTAACACCAATGTCTGCCAAATCCTTCCACTGCTGGTGAGCACAGGTGAGGCAGCACATGTGGGGAGGGCTGAGCCACCACACAAGCACCACTCCCAAGGGCCTTGGTTCCTCCAGAGATCAGAGATGTCATGTCCCTGTGCCTGTGTGTCTGACCCCTACCAAACTGCGCCTTTGGTCAAGTGTGGCAGAGGGGCAGCCACCTCAAAGGTGTTAAATTCCTGCAGGTTTCCCAAGCAAGGATGGGGTGGGCAGCCCCAGCAGCACTTTCCATGGGGCACAGGACTACAGTGTGACCTGTACCTGTGAGGGGGACACTGGGGGCCATGAGAAAAAGGTGGATGCAGAGGTTTCACTTGGATTTTGCTGCTTATGTACATGCATGAAGGAATCCAGCCATGAAGTATGGGAAAATGCTGAATTAGTCCAGCTGCTCACAAACCTGATTAGTCTTAAATCAACAGAAATAGTTTTTACCAAATTTCATGTGCTGGCATGACCAGCAGGACTTGACCCCTTTCCCCTCCCTTTCCTGAACTCAGCATGACTTAAATCACCATGCTGTTCTGCTGCTTTCTGTATAATTTTTCATGTATTTAGTTCCCTGTTTTTAAAGGGATAATGCAGCTTCCCAGTGCAAAGATGGTGAAAGTTTTGTTCCTCTTTCTGAAATTCATGTCCCAAAATAGATTATCAGATAATTGTACGCATAGAGAGTGCTTTCCTATATGATATTCTATCTCTTCCATCTCTCTGTTCAGACTAAAACATTAGGTCATAGCCTTCTTGGCATTGGTCCCACTCCTACAGGGATAGACAGCAGCCTCAGGCAGGGGACTAACTCAGGAAGCTTCAGAAAAAAATGGTGAGGGGGTCACAGGAGCAGCATCTTCAGGTCTCTACCACTTGCTGTGGAGCTGAATATGGTGCCCTGGCTCATATCTCAACAGCAGTAGCTGAAGTGCACATTCAGTAAAGCCCAGATTTTGGTTCTTTTTGGCCCCTCTCCCTGCCCTATGTAGGCATGAAAGTCCATCGGTTTCCATAACATTGTACCAGTGAACCTGTCTCCAAAGTGCCACACCAAGCAAAAGGCAGCTGGAGAGCACTGCTGGGATGTGTTTCACGGGTCCAAAGTGTCAGTGCTCTTTGAGACTGTTCTGGCAGGTTGCCTTTGCACAGTCTCAGGCTGAGCAGTCTTGCATTTGCTTTCCACAGCAAGTCCCTGAAAAAAATGTTTCCTTTTTGAAGTGATGTTGAGGGCTTTGTGAGTTCAGTAACCAAGATGTGACTGACCCGGCCAGAAATGTGATGCAAGTGCTGTCTCACCAGCTGTTCCTCTGCAACAGAGAGTACTGTGTGAACATGCCCCTGATCAAACAGGTCATGTTTTAAATGAGGATGTTACACTCTTTTTGATTATCTGAAACACTTTATGAATAAATTGCTTTTGCAGAAAATATTCATGGAGTAATTCCAAGAAAATGTGCAGACATCAAATTCTCAGCAGATAAATCTTGAGCAGGAGACAGTGTTGTGTTTGACAGCTGTTTGCTGTGCACAGTCCACACCACCCTCCCCTGGGAGCTGGAAGAAAAATGAATGATTCCAGAGGCAAGTTTGAGTTATTGATGGTGTTAGAAGTTTTTTCCCTGTTAAGTTTCACAGCAGAGACTCATCCATTTAGAAAGACATGAATATAGTAGAATTGGGAAGCAAATGTGATACTTGAGGCCAAAAGTGTGCTTGGAGAGGAGATGCCATATTGAGTGTGGGGCTGTGCATGGGGGAGCACTGAGTGAGAGCCCAGGAGGAGCCATCAGCCCCCCTGCAGTGGCAGGAAAGGGCTGTTTGGCCAGGGAGCAGTTTGGGAACTGGTGGGGTTAGTTTGCACCAGCAGAAATTTGCACAGACCTCAGTGAGGGCTGGAGGTGTGATGGCAATTTGTCCCATCCCTAACCCATGGGTTACTGAGGTAGGCTAAAAAGGATTAATCTGGCTTGTTTGGAAGCACGTATGGGGAGAATGGAGGATAGAGATTAATGATTTGTATGCTTCCTCAGATAGTGTTTGGTGAACCAGCTACACGTAATGCAGTTCAAAACAAGATAGAAATTATGGTTCAGTCAGCAGGAGCTGCTGTGATTATTTATGATGCTGATGGATGGAGAAGGGAGCTTTGCAGTTGCAGCATCAGTGTGCCCTGTGCAGGGCAGAAGCTGAGTGCTGCTGCTGCCTCCTGCACCTGGCAGACAGGGCAGAGTATGGGTTGCAGCTGTACTTCATTGCTGGGTCCTCCCAAAGTGGAGAGTGAGTGTGCTGGAGGGGCAGAAACCAAGCATTGAAGAACATAGCAGTATTGGCAAGTCCATTGCTTGCTGGTGTTGATGTACTCTGCCTTCAGGATTCACCAGGCCTGACTCAGCTGTGCTTTGCTGGTTTGCAGCAGCCTTCCTGCACAAGGTGTTTCCAAAGCCAGGGCAGTGCAGCTAGAACTGAGCTGTGCCACCAGCTCCCCCTTGGACATCTGGTTTGCTCCTTTTCCTTGTGCTTCTTGGTGGACTCTAGTTTTTATGGAATCTGAGCAGCAAGAAGGAAGTGCTTTTGGGCAGGGCCAGTGGGCACCCAGCCCATGCCCACAGAGACTCTTCTCTGTGGGGCTGCCCCAGGCAGGTGGCAGTTCCCTGTGGGGCTGCTCTCTCAGAGCCTGCCTGGTGAGGCAGTTTTTAGTAGGCTCAGATCAACCATAGCATGAGGGGGCTCAGCTTCTACCAAAGCCAAACTGGAATTTCACCTGCTGATGCTGAGACTACATTTTGCTGGTTTCTTGTCTCTAAGTAGCTGGTTATCCAAGCTGCTCTGCTGATTCCTGGTGAGACCCATCCCAGCTTCCCATTGCCTTGCCAAGACAAGCAGTGTGTTGTCCTAACTCCTGAGGGAGAGGGTGGCAGCACTGTTTCAGGACTGCCATTAGACTGTGGTGTGGAAACAGAGTTACTCTGAAGGATTTGATGCATTGGCCCAGAAAACCATCTAGAGGTGTACAGAAACAGGCAGCTGATGATGTGGCACGGTATCCCTTTGTCAGATCAGCTGAAACATTTTGGAAGCCATTGAGTGCAGAATTGAATTGTCATCAGAGTAAACAAAAAATGCTGACTCCATGAGACTGGCTCAGGTTTCCAAACTGTGTTTGAGGTTGGTTTGGAGTTGCTTTGAGGCACCTGCCCCTTAGGGCTAGCAGAAGATGATTCTATGTTTCTGGAAAGCCTGCTTTGGTATTTAGGGTCTGAGCAGAGGCAGGATGTGTGCAGATGACTGCCTGCAATCCAGCAGGCTAGGGGAATCAGCAAACCCAGGTGTGTCGTTTTTGGTTACTGATTCTAGCTTGATATTTCTTAACAAAGTGATTGCAATTAACAAGTAGCTGTGATTAAGTTGGAATTGTCCCCTCCAGGTCTTGAGGAGATATGTGAAAACTGACACTGTGGTCTGTCCTGCTCTTTGTGCGTGGAGGCTGTTGCCTGGGGATTTTTTTTTGTTGATGCTTAAAGGTCATAATTACCATCAAATGAACACAAATATCCACAGGAAAAATGTTTCTGCCAGACATCAAATTAAGAATAGATGAAAGTCTTCAGTGTGGAGTCAAATGACAGCATTAATGAAGACAGAATGGTATCAGTTTTTATTTGTCTCATTATTTGTGTGAATTTGGATGTGAAAATTGACTGAATAGTGTTTATTAATGATGTGTATGGGGAAGAGGCTTAGGCCTGGTGAGGAATTTTTATGGGGTAGTTTTACACCTTGGGGCCTCTGGATCCCAGCTGTCCAGCAAGGAAAATACAGTTCATGTGCCCCTAGTACCTAAGGGAGCAGATAGCTCTAAGAACTGCCTTTTTTCCTGGTAGGTGACCAGAGCACAGACAATACTCTGAGCCATATCCTGGAGAGGATCAAGTGCATCCTTGTGTGGTACCCTCCAGCCACTGGGAGCTCCTCAAGAGGGAGCCAAGGGGCTCCTGCTCAGAGAAACTGCACAAACAGCAGCATCTCAGCCTGATGGGGAGAGCAGGGGGTTTCCTGAACACTGCCTGGAGCAGCAGTTCTGGGCATGGGGCTGCTGGCCTTGAGCAAGGCAGGTTTTCCTGGGCAGCTGAACTCTCTCTATTGTCAGTGCTGAAATAGGTATCTTCAGGCAGCCATTTGTCCCATCTGTTCTAGCTGTGCACTTCAGGAGAGGAAAGTGCCTGTTTCATGCCATATCTTACAAGTATTTATAGTGGAAACCAAACTTTTTTCTGCATAAAAGACAGCTGGCTATGACAGCTTGCCACAAGGTGTACACTTGTACAAGGTCACATGATGTATCTCTGTGGTCATTTTTCAGGTTCTTTGAACAAGAAAATCCAGGGAAGCTGGTGGGGATTCACTTTACCCTGCAGACACAGGGGCAGATGTTTGCATGTGGCTGCTGTTTGCTAAGAACAGTTTTGTCATAATATATGATTGAATCTTGAAATGAATTTGCACATCTGCAAAACCAAAGGGCATGGAGAATGGGTGGCTTTCAATCTCACAGCCCTCACTGTGTGGACTGAGGTGGACTGTGGCTCTGCTGTGGGGTGACCAGCTAAGAGAACCGCCTGTAGAAAATGCCATATACTCCTTTCCTGAGCAAGAGTCGCAGAGAAAATCACAGGGAGAAAATGGAGACATGTCAGGAAGCTAAAGTACCACATCTTGTTTTGTGTGGTAGTAATATTGCAACCTGGCCTGATGGGAACATGATGATAATCTGCAAGATACTGCAGTAGGCACAAGGACAGTTTCCTGAAATTTGGGAGGTCAGCACTGGAGATCTTAGCGTGTCTCTGCTTTCCCACATAACACGTTTCAGCCCCCACATTGAGACAAATTAACCTTTTCACTTGGACTGGCTATGCTTCTGTAGCATATCATGAATCCTCTATTTCCTACTTCACTGAAAACAGTTGCACCTTCTCCTGGGAAAGGGAAATTGATTGTAAGGAGTTCAAAGAACAAAAGCTGAGCAGGTGGCTTTCTAGATTATACACTTTTCTTGGCAAGAGCTGCTTCTCTGAGCAATGTGCCTGCCTGCAAAAGAGAAACACCAAGAGCACTCTAATTCCCTGGGACAGGAGCAGCAGCAGCTGGAGAGTGAAGGCTCTGCAGAGTGAAGCTGAAAGGATGAATCTGTTTAACTGCACATCCCATTAAAACCAGCGGCTGGACAGAAAATTGCCTCTAATGGCATCCAGAATGGCTGAGACGTCAGACAGGGATTTGGGGCGGTTGCCTGTGTGATTATGTCTGCCAGAGAGACTCAGTGTGGAGCGCAGCCCTGCCTCTGCCTCCTGCCAGGGCGCAGGGTCAGCCCTGGAGCACAGACAGAGCGGAGCAGTGGGGCCTGGCATGTGCCCTGCTCAGCACTGGGGACAATGCATGGGGGCATGCCAAAGGGGGGAGAGCAGCCTCTGAGCTTGCACTGTGAATGTCTTCATCTTGGAAAAGGCACCTCAGTCCTGTGAGGTCCCTGCTGGGCGCTTGGTTTGTGCCAGAAGGCAGTGGAATAGGCCATAAAAGCACCGTTTTTGTAGTGCCCATTCAAGGGAGGGAGAGTTTTGTCCTCTTTTCCTGGAAGAGCTCCCGTGGGACTTCTGGACTCCCGTGGCTGGGACTATCATTATTTTAATAGTATTGTACCCTGCAATGTTTCTGCTTCCTGCATCCATCAGGTGGGGCAGCTGCATTCCCTGGACACACAAGGGATATGGAGACAGTGCAGAGTTTGGCTGATGGGAACCTGAGGTCTGTGGCAGTGCAGGGAACCAAACTTCCCCCCAGGATTGCAGTGCTGGTCTTTGCCTTTCCCATGCAGCCCTGTACTCTGTGAACTGCCAAGTCCAAGATAAACTTTTAACCACGGGGTTAAGCTTTTCTTTAAGACAGATGACAGAGAGATAATGAGGGATAAAGGTAATTAATGACATCAGTCTATCTTTCAAATACAGGTTGTTTTGTGAGTGATTGGACAGAAACTTCTGAAAGCAGAATTGAAGAGGCATAAGATTAGCCAAGATTAGTAAGGATTTCTGCCTGGTAGCCTAAACCTAATGTCTTTCAGTTAGTAATCCTTCTTTCAGGTCAATGAATCTTCTTTTAAGAAGGAAAAAATACAGGTTATACAAGAGAGTTCAAGAGTTTCACTTATCATGTGAAAGGGATTTAGAGCTGTTTCCAGTGCCTCAACTGCTTTCACCATTTAAGGGGACCTATACTGTTGTCTCAGAGGAAGCCACAGAGACATCTCCTCTCGTGCTATGCTGAGGCTCATATGGAGAGTTACCCAAAAATGCTTCAGTTCCAGAATTTTCCTGGTCCCTTCATATAATGGTATCTGAGCTCATACTTTTTTTTCCTCAGAGATTGTTCTATGTGGAAACCCCAGTCTGCATAGCCTGAGCACAGGTCAGCAAAGTATGTGTGGACCAATGACTAGACTTTGCTTCAGTGAAACTGCCTGTGTATCACACTGATGGTGAGAGTTTTGTGCTGAAGGGGAGCACAGAAGACCGAAGGTTTCCTGCAACTGAAGCACCATGGGTAGGACATCCCTGCAAAGGGCTGTGCACTGGCAGTGGTGTACTGTGAGCTGGGCTACATGTGTGAGGTGCCTTGGGTAAGCCTGTGGGAGGATGGCAAATGGCCTCCATGATTATATTCCACTTTCCAGTGGAGGAGGTGAGCCAGAGTCGGGTGCTAGGTGGACCCTCACTGCATGGAAAAGAGGCTTCTTTAACTGTAGGTGAACTGATGATCTTCAGCTGACTTTGCTTGACTGGGACAAGTGTCCTTTCCACAGAGCATACATGTCATTTCATCCCATAGGCATTTACTGGGGTCATTTCTCTATCCATCCTACAGGCTTGATCACATTCTGTTTCCAAGAGCTGAACTAATGCTCCCACCCTGCAGCAGTCATGAAGCAAGGCCTTCATTTAAACCTCATGGGGAGATATTTGTATTAATGTGTTGGAAGTCATGTTTGTGGAGGGTTACAGTGTGAGCACAAGCAGTGACTGTGACTCAGCTGCTGTGCTGTAACTTGGTTGCCTGTTTGTACACCAAGAAGAAACCTAAATTCCATTTTCCAGTGGGTGAATGATGTTCAACATACATAGACAACTAAAATAGCCTAGATTTGGAAGTTAATGAAGATCAACATAATTAAGGCTAAAGTAGTTATGAATGTGAGTATCTCCAACAGCATTTGATACAGTTTAGCAAATTTCATTTTAATTCAGGACTTTAGTTAACGGAGACTAAATTTCTTGTTTGACAAGTGCTGAGCTGGTAGCTCCCAGCAGGTTAATGCATGGCTGCTGCTCAGCAATGGAAAACTGGCAGCAAGGTGAGAGAACAGGGCAGTTAATTAAAAATACAGAAATCCCAGTTTGAGAGACTGTGTTTTGCCAGTTTAATCCCTCGTGCTTTGGTTGAGCTGTATGGCAGTGGTTCCTTTCCCAGCTCATCCCCAAGGCACAGATAATGTCAGTCTCCCACTGGAAAGTCAGATGGTGCACTGCTGAACTGGGTGGCAGTGTGAGCACAGCAGGGTATTGCACAGTTAGTCCCCAGCAGTAAATGTGGTGATGTGCTTTCATCACTCAAGTCTTGCCAAAAGGAAGAGAGGAGCTCAGAGGTGCTGGCTGGTGGTCAGGGCTCTCTCAGTTCACCACCCACCATCCTCCCTGTTCCCAGCCTCTGGAGGAGCTGAGGAGACCCTGCCAAGCCTGTCCATCATTGAAGGCTAGCATCTCTCCCTCACAGAAAAGCAACTACTGAGGGGGCTGCAGCAGCAAGAGCACAGCTTGGGGACCTGAACCAGCCCATCATCACATCGAGGGATGTGACTTCTTAGTGCCTCCATCTCCCCTGGCACCAAGGTGAGAGCAGTATCTCCTCTGTCAGGTGAACTTGGCTGCTTCCCATGGCCTCTGGAGAAGAGCTTTTCTTGCCTTCATCTTGGAGGGAGGTTGGGGATAGCATAGATGCACCTCAGCCTGGAAAACCTTACTCTAGATTTCATGGGGAAGCACATTGTTCAGCCTGCAGTTCCTGGGTTTTGTACATTGTTCAGCCTGACCCACTGCTGAGCTGGCAGGCAGTCTGTGCTCTGTTTGCTTGAGAGATTTATGTGCTAACATAAGTATGAGCTGAGAGATTTTCTGTGCTAACTGAATGCCCTCCTAGCTCTGAAGGGGCTGTTCATCTCTCTGCTTGATAAGGCTTTTGCACTTGCATTTTCTTCCGAAGCAGAGATCCGTGGTGCAAACCACTCTGTCTCTGCTACTGAAATTCAGGCAAGCTGGAGAGCCCATACCACACACACAGGTAAGAGGGTAAAATGAGCCCTTTCTGTGACCTATGTCAGGAGAAGTCACAGGAATCAATTTCCACTCTCTCAAATCATGAGGGCATGTGAATGGCTCCTGACTAATTGAGGGTAGATGAGAAGGGGCAGGAGTCTCCTGGAGGCCTGGAGAAAACACAGTATGTTTTCATTCTGTGGAGAGTAACTTGTGCTGTGACTTTGTGGGAAATAAGGAGTGAATTTTTTGCCTTGACTTCCAGATTGTATGGTTGAAGCCTTCCTGGATGGGGCAAAACTGAACAAATGTGATTAGTTTGAACCCAACCTACCTTTTCATTGTACTCTGATGCAAACATGAAACAAGTTGTACAGTGCTGGCATGATCTTCAGCTTGCTAATTTTTTCAATATTTATTTTACATTGTTTCAGATGCATTTAAGGGAATATAATTTATTTACAACCCATCTGGCATCTTTATCTGAGCTTAGTATTCATCTGCATTTTGAGTAAAATGAATATTTCACACTTTAAATTATGTATGTACGTTATGTATGATGCCAGCACTGCTAGCATCTCGGGCTCAAAGACCTGTGCAGTTACCTGAGTCTCACACATTTTTTGGTGTCTCCTAGGAGATGATGGGGAACTTTTGCTGGCCTGTCAGAAAGCCGTGCCTGGCTGCAGCAGACCATGTCCTGTAGGATGCAGAGGGGGAGGCTGGCAGAGCTGACCTGTGCTAGGAACTTAACAGCCTTCTCCTTGAACAAAAACCATGAGCCCTTTGCTTTCCCCTTCAGAACAGTGAGCTTTGCTGCTCCACTTCTACCTCTATTTCCCCCTGGTTTGCAATTTCTTGACTGTGCTTTCTGGGTTTTATTCTCCCCTCTCCCTTTCTTCCCTTCTCCCCTGGTGAGCACGGTGCTGCTCCCTGGGAGTTGCCATAGAGATAACACTCTTATCTCTGCCTCTGTTTTTCTCTTGTGCCCCTCTGGCAGAGCCAGTTGCATCATCCCAAATGTGCCAGCCTGCCCTGCTCCCTGCCACATGAACAGGCTGTGCTGCAGAATGCTGAGCTGAGTACCCCTGTCCTGGATGGATGCCTGAGCCACTATTTTGTACTTCAGGCTCCCAAAAAGTTGCACTGATTGGTGCAGTGTAGTCAAGGACACTGAATCTCCAAGTAATACTATGGCAGGACTGGACCCAGAGTTCCTACTGGCTCTTCCCAGCTCTGTGCCTTGAAATCTCATGCGACTGTCGGCCACAAGTGACTGGATGCAAACGGGGCCATTTTCCATGGGGAGAAAAGCTCATTCCCCCAGTGTCTCAGGGTCAGCTCAGAGGTGGTATCTGGGGCTCCAAGGGCAGCCAGAGTCCTGGTTGTTTAGTCCAGGAGAAGTCCTGTGACATTCATGATTTTAGGAGGCGGCACCCCACTGTGTGACTGGACGCATGTGGTGGCCATTTTCCATGGGAAATAAAACTCAATCCACCTTCTGCCTTCAAGCTGCCAGGGGCCCTGATCTGCTTGGGTGCCATGACAGGAGCAGAATGCCAATGTCTGAGAACAACGGAGTACCATAAAGCCCCGCTGGGTGGGGTATGCAGGAGAGAGGCAAAGCAGGAACAAGGGACTTCATCAGGGTCAGTCCTTTCATTTCCCTCCCTCAGTGCCCTGGCTGTGACTTCAGGTTGCTGCAATCTGTAGCTGACTCATAGCAGCACTGAAAGATTCAGTGCTGATGACTGGCTGAAAGATGAGAGGTAACTGGTTTTTCTCCCAATCTAATCTCACACCCCAGAGAGAAGAGATCATGTGGAAACAAAGCAAAGTGCTGAGTTAGTCTCCTCTACTGACCTCGTGAATATGATTATCTGAAAGGATAGCTTTTACTTGGCAGCTTCGTGCATGCTGTTCTGGGTTCAAAATGATCAATATGCCTTCAAGAAGCTTATCCTAAATCCTTCTGACAAATTATTAATAGAAGTAATGAGAGCAGTCAGACTATACAGAAAACTTAGACTTTTTCCTGTTCAAAAGCTTGGCTGCTGGGAACACAGTATGCAAGATATTAATTTTGCCTTACACTTCCTCAAGATGATTTTCTGACAGAAGAGAAGCTTTGTTCTTTTGAAGTGCAGTAGAAATAGCAACATGGCCACTCCAAACTGAGTCTAGATTTGATCAGGTGCAGATAGATGTATGGAAGAGCCTGTATTTTCCTCCTGTGTTCACAGACATTGAGAGGAAATGTGTCTTTATCTGGCAAAAATGAAGAGAACAGCAGAGAACCTCAAAAAGCTCAGAAAAAGGAGTGTGTTTCTCAAGCACTGCAGGACAAAACCCATCCTGCTTCCACCTACATTGGAATAAAGGAGGGAGATTATGAACTGCCTGATACCCCTAATGTGCAGTGCCAGTTAATTGTTGGATGTCACAGAAAATATTCTTTGTCACCTTCAGTAGGGCACAGGGGATTTGACTAGAGGTGGAATCACAGAGAGATGACTGTCTTCTCTGCAGAGACTCAGATGGAAGAGACGCTTTGACAGGGTAAATCAGATGCAGGACAAAGACCTTCTGATCACAGCTGGTTTCAATGGGCTTATTTGAATGGGAAAACTCTGAGCTAAGGGCAAACTCTGCTGATGACTCAGAGTTGTGTATTCCACTAAAGGAATTGTAGGGTTTTTATTTTCAGTACTTCTGAGATTTCCTCTTCCCTACTGACACCACTACTAAAATGTTAAAAGATCTGAAGGGATGGGAAACAGCCCACTTGTGATGTTTGCTTTCCTGCTGAGCAGCCACTAGCAGGGCAATTTTACCCATCAGTCAGAACCCTAAGAAAATTTTGCTGCAACTTTGTAAAATCTGACTCCGTCCTTCAAAAGAGGAAGCATAGCCTATAGAAGGAATGCACTGACTTGGCCCTCTAAAGCATAAAGCTGAGTTTAAGATATCTCTTCTTGTTTTGGGAAAGTGCCTAGTTCTTGTCCACTTCTTTAAAAAGTTTGAATGATACTTTTCTAGTGAGGCTGGGCTGTTCTTGTTGCAAGTTCTTCGTGGCAGTGATAGTATTATATGTTTGAGGTCCTGCTACCACAGCATCTTGAAATTGGAGATTTCTTGCTTTAACTGCAGGATACCTATAAAAATTGAAATGTTGGATGTGGAAAGTACAACACTAGTTCATAGAAAAATGGCTTCTATCACCAAGTTACTCTCCAGGACATTGGATTGTGGATCAAGGCTATTCAGCTGTGTGACAACACAGGCTCTTACTGCTTTTGAAGATTGCTGCTTGTCCTGTGGCTGATGGATGAGTGTTTTGGGCCTCAAAGCTGTTCCAGCAGCACTTCTGAGCCACAGGATTTTAACTATGACATAGTAGAAAAAAAAATCACAACTTCCTCCCCCTGCTGACTAGAGAAAACAGATCCAACAGATAACAGCTTTGAGATGAGCCAGATGTGGATATGTTTTCCCCAGAACTGGAGGCTCAAACCCTGTGTTTATGGTCCCAGCTGTACATGTGCACATCCCCTCTGGTGTGGCTGACCTGTTCTCCCATGGAAGCAGCCATTGACTCCAGAGCCTGTCTGGTTCCCCAGGTGGCTGCAGCAGCACCATGGTGGGAGTGACAGGTTTGATGTTGTTACAGCACTGCTGAACGATATTGCTGGAACTGAAATAAAACTGAAATGGCTGAAGCCAGTGGCTGTGCTGGCTGGGTTAAAGATGTTCCAGATGTCCCAATCACTGTGTAATTTCCAGAAATACATCTGCATTTCTTCTCCCACAGTATTCTGAAAAAAACTGCAAGGCAGCAGCAAGAGACACAGGTGGCCAGTGACTCCAGCATACCCCAGTCCTAAGGGGAAATCTAGTCTAAGCACATAAAAGTCTGTCTGTGTGCATCTGTGTCAGAAGCAGACACTGAATTTTTCACTTCCTTCTCATGCCAGAGGGGCTGCCTGCTCTCCTGGCTTGCCATGAGCATTAGGAAATCTCTAGGGTAGCCTGAGCACCAGTTTGTTGAGGGCTTGTTTTGGGAAACTCATCATGACCTCACCTTTGTAGGCTGTCATGCCTGTGGTGTCACTGCCCTCACCATGTGGGCCCAGCACAGCCCTGTGGTACTGTTATCCTGGCTGGATTAGCACACACAGCATCTGCTTCTTCCAGAGACAGATCAGAAGGCAAATGAGATGAATATGTCCTATGTTAACACATCATCAATAATCAAACATACAAAGGAAGAAGGTGGTGACTTCAGTGGAAGTCATCTGAGTGAAGCCAAAGGTGCTTATAAATGTCCATTTCTTCTTCTTCTTGCCAAGATACTGTTTGAAAAAAAAAAAAAAGTTGCATTTTGAGCATAAATTCGACCTTGCTTTAGGGTTGGAGAATCCTGGAAGTTTTTGTGTTTGATTGTTTGTCCCTTCTTGCACTGATTTCATGGCTATTCCTGCTTGAAAGCTTTACTGGACAATGACTGAATCCTTTTGGCTTTCCTGCCAGAAAGCAGATCATCAAAAGAAAAATATTTAATGTATCACATTTTGCAGACAAACCCGAAAAGAACTTGGATGCTTCCCTTCCCCTGAGCTTGCTCCCAGGTCTCACAGGGCATTTTATTCAAGCAATGTGGCAAAAGCCTGCCTTGCAGTGACTTCAGAGGAGCCTCAATGAGCCATCTTTATTAAAGATTGGGCCATACTCCAAGGAGAAACCTGAGCTGTCTTGCCTTTGGGCACAAAAGTTGTGATGCTTCTGTTTCAAGTAAGGTCTCCTAAAAGGGTTTGTGTGACTAGGTGTGCAAGGCTCGGCACTGATGTTAAATGGACCCTTTATACACAATGTTTTATGTCTCAAAAGACAGTGTATTCAAATGCTGATTGTAACAATAACCTATCTCCTGCAACAAAAATACTGAACAAGATGCTGGATCAAAGTCATCTCTTGGACCCGATTACAGTTTTCCTTATTTTGAGACCACCAAGTCAGAAATGAGCTTTTCCTGAGCTTTCTGTGCTCAGCAGCTGGATGTCCACCAGGTAAGTGAAGGTTCTGGTACTGTTTCAGGAACTCTGCTCAGCCCTTGTTTCCCAGGAGAGGTCCAAGGCAAGGTGTTGGTGACCTTGAGGTGTGACCTAACCCCAGAAACTGAGATCTTTGGATTAGCAGTTTCTGATGGAACATTGCAATGAGGTACCTGGAAACGAACCTGTTTTATTTAGACTGATCCATAAAATCTTGATGTCTGACTCTAGGCTTTGCAATTCCATTTGTTGGACACCACAATGTCTGAGCCTGCTATCTCAGGCAGACCTCCTCACAAGAGCAAGGAGAAATCCTGTCCTGAGGTCTGGACCTCTCTGGAGGCCTGAGAGTATTTGCCCTCAGCCAGCTGGGTGGCTGTGCAGAGGTGTGGTCTGGGAGGCCACAATTTCAAAGGGCATGTTGTACCTGCCTCCCCAGTCATGGCTGGGTAGTCTCAATTTTGAGGCCACTGGGATTTGAGTATGAGGCTGATTCTTCGGAGGCAGCATTTGTTTTCAGCTCTATCTCAAAGTTTTGTGCAAATTCTCTAGCAAAAGTAAAGTTTCATGAGGAAAGTCTAACCACAAATCAGCGGAGGTGGTAAAAGGGAGTGGGTAGAAAAGAAACGTGCTCACCTCCAGTCTATTTTAATTATATGCTGTGAAGTAAAGGGGCCCTAACAATGCCAGTCAAGCATCCTCAGAAGAATAGAACTATTTGCATGTTTTATCTTCAATAACACTGGGGTTTTTTCAATTTTCTATAGGAAATTAAGCAACTCTTTCATGAGGCAGATCTGGGGCAGCGTGTTTCTGTGTCCTAAATTCCTGGTAAGGGGAGAGGAGTTATGTAACTGGCACAAGGGGATTTAAACTCCTACTATGCTCACTCAATAAAAATGGTATCAGGGGAAAATACATGCCAAAGTAGGCTTAAACAGCACAGAGACAACAGACCTGAATGACGTATGGAAGGGTTACAGGGAAGACACAGTAATTTTAGTAGTGATTTAAGAGTTTAAAGGAGCAATGGCAGATTAGGGGTAAATCCAGTGCTCATCTGTATGTTACAAACAGCTGATTATTTTCATTAGAAAGTTTTTTCTTTAACTTTTGTTTTTTTTTTTTTTTCTATCCAGTCTTAGCTGTCTGGTGTGAAATCTGGCAGTGTGTGTTGGATCAGAGCACGTTCCCACTGAAACCCAGTCTAAAGGCTTCCAAAGGCTTGTCAGTTTTCCAGGGTCTATCAAACTTCACAAATATTTATCAAACAGATAAGCTTCTACAGCAACTTGTTCTAAATCATTGAAGTTATTTCTTGGAAAAGATAAAATTTGTTAAGAAAAGAAACCGTATTAAAATTTCGTAACAGATAGCACTCCAATGACAACTAGCCTCCTAAATGCCCAGCATAAAAGGGAAGAATAGCACAGCATTTGATTTCCTGAGTGCTAAGAAACAAGCTAAGAACAACAAATATTGTCCCTGTTTGATTTGAAATGGAGCCATGCCCATGCTGGCACTCCTGTGCAGTCCTTGCAGTTCTGCAGTATTTTCCCACCATGCTTGGAGCCTTCACACAGACACTGTGTGTGTGTGCCTCTGTAGATACTTGGAGCTACCCAAAGAGGTTCATACTGCTCACCTTTCCCCATTTCTGATGTAAATATAGAGGGGCTGTAGCTCCTTTCTAAAACCTGCTTGGTTTTACCAGGTTTTTAAAGAGTTATTCTGTTGTGTCTGAAAAACAAGAGGAAGACTATAGCCTATGTTATGCTATTCATGTGCATGCTACGTTTTGGCTTTCTTAGAGCTTGGTGTAACAGGTACATTTTCATTGCTCAGATCCCCCTCTCTTCCTCAAGCCTAATAAAAGCCAGCTATAAATCAGCCATCTAGTGCTTTCACAATGCTGGGGCACACACAAGAGGGGATCTGATGGGCAAATGTACTTGGTAAAAGGCCAGACTAACTTGAAGGAATTCCAAGTTAAACAGAAACCCTTTAACAAATTTCCATTGAGCTCTGATGAGGTTAGAGTGGGATATGTGAAGGGCAAAATAATCTCTCAGCACTCAACAGGAGCAGGTCTATGAACCCTGCACGATCGTTGGCAGTTCTTGCTCTTGGCCTCCCATTTCTGGTCTGAAAACTATCAAGGCCCCAGCCTCTTCAGAACTTCATCACTGCAAAAAGACACTCTTTCCTGGCAGTCTTAGCTGTCTTTGGAAAAGAAGGATACACTGGAAACGCCTCTGGTGTCCTTCAGTGGTGATACGCGATTACACACTGATTGCAGAGTCTTAATGTTCCCTGTGAAAAGGAGAATATGCCCACCTTTGTTAAATGTCAATGTTTTCAGAGATGTGGAAAGAGATACCAAAGGATGTGGGGAGATAGGGAAGATAATGTTGCTTGCTTTTCCCTTTAGGATTGGGATAGCTGAATTTCACAGAGGTGTTCCGAGTCCTACCACTGCTTGGAAATGAAAACCAGGGCCAGAGACAAAGGCTTATAGCAACAGTGCAGCTGGGAATGCTCATTACAAACACTGTGTGTCATTATGGTGGTGTGGAAAAACTCTTTAGTACCTCTACTACCTTTCAAGAGCTCCTACCTTCCTTCCCTCCTCTTGGCACGCTCTTGCAGTCTGCTGCTAGGAGGCCTTGTGCATCCTGCTTTGTATTTGGTCTCCTATTCCTGGCCCTTGGTTCTTCCATCAGCTGTTTTCAAACAACCTTTTTTTGCCAATCTAATACACACTAGACATCTAATTTTAGAGAAGAAATGATCCCAGGTGCTTTTCTGACTTGCATTGTAATACATTTTTCTTAAACAGCAGCTTGCTTTTTAATCTTCCAAAAGTGATGTAGCACTTGGAAAAGCAGCCTCATTTGGGCCTCCTTTACCTCCTGTTGCGCATTTCTGTGATGAGAATTATAAGTAAAATCATATTTCAAAGTCTTTAATCAAGGTCTGAAGGTTAATACCAAGGGGTCACCCTCTGCATTTCCCTCAGGTCTTAGCAGGAATACTTGGTTCCTGTGCATGTCACAATTTCTGTGCTATACCAGCTATTGCCTGGTTGTTACTGAAATCACAATAGAGAATTGCTTGGTTGGAGGTAAAGCTGAGCTGTGATATGTGTTGTTCGATCTTATCAGACAAGTGTGAGGCTAAGATCCAGCAAGAGTGATGGCTTCATCCTTTAGATACCAAAGCTAAACATTCCAATTTTGTGAGGAAAAAAAAAAGACACCATTTTGTATCTGTCTGGGATATTGTTGGTACTTTTTCTGTCTCCAACCTGAACTCAGGCACCTAAGGATTACATTTTTCTTGTTGACTTCTTTTTCTCAGCTGAATTTACATCATCTATGCTGAACTCTTATGTCTTGATCCAGAACCTGTACAAAGGGATAAAATATTTTCAGGAAACTGCTTTTTAACTTTAATGGCTGAGGTGTCTTTTCATGAAGAATTTGCTGTGATTTAGCTGCATGACTACTATATAACATGCTATAACTAGCATGATCTGCCTAGCTTTGTAGAGAGATGTAATAAAAAGTAAAGACAAAATTTCAAAGCCTTGGGAAAAAGCAAACAGAATACACAAGAAGGCTGAGAAAGCTTTGTTTCTTCTCCATAATATCAACTGGTTTAATAAGAAACATAACTTCTCTAAAACCTCAGCCTTGGATAGAATTACTGCAACCTTACAGAACAAGACACATTACAGTAGGATGTCTTGAAAGGCCTTTTATTTTTTTTGTTTATATGTAGTATCCCTGGGAAGAACGAAACATGACATTTACAAATGAATCATTGATTGTCTGAGCAACAGTTTAAAAAAATATCAAAAAGAAAGAAAAAGGCACAGCAGATATTTTGATGACTAGTCAAACAGCAGAGAGCAGAGTGACTCTTGCCAGGTGTGCCTCATTCTAATGTCACTCTGTTGTCCCACCAAAGGATTGGTGTGGTTTGTAGATGTACACAAATACTGGGGAGTGACAGACTCTCTTACAAATACAGCTCCCCTCACCTCTTTGTTCTTGGTATGTGCCAGCCGTGATCAGCAGAGTATAACGAGCCCTTTCAATACCTTCATTTTTCTCTTCCGTTTTAGGGTCCTCTTTTTAAGTCTTCCTTTGGTTTTGCTGTAATGTGATGCTAATTCTATTGTAAGTCAAAATGTTGACAGGCGTATGCTTCCTCTGTAGGCTTAGAGCTTGTGGGTGAATAACGTGTCTGTGTGCCACATTTAGCTTTGTGCTTTGCTGGAACAGTCTGTTCCAACACATCAGTTTTTTTTTCTCCTAGACCTCACCTTTCTGCCCATATGAAATACAAGCTGCTTGCTATTTCATATCTTGCTCCTTTATACCTACACTGTCTTCCTCCTACTGTCCCACCTTTTCTACATCTCTGTAGAATTCTTTAAGCAGGAAATGGATCTCTTCAAGCAAGTGCTGTGCTTTATTGCTGCTGTGTATTTAGGGTAACTACCGTGCTCTAGTGGTCCAGGGTCCCTGTAGAAGACCATGGAGACCAAGGAGATAGTCATGGTTCCCAGGGAACTGAGAGACATTGAATTTGCATCCTATGTTTTGGTGCTGAACTCTGGAAGGAGAGCCTAGGCATTTCTTAATGTCTCTGTTTTCTTGCAAGCAGGAGCTGCAGTTGCCATGGGTATGTTTTGAGATCTTAAATGGAAGGGGAAGGGGTTGAGAAGGCATGTCCCATGGTGCAGCCCGTGCACTTAGACCACAGTCTCTTCAGGAGCTGCAGCCAAGTAGACCCAAACTCAGCAATGTGAAGTCCAAACCTGTCTACTGAATAGACAGAAGGAGCAAACAGCAAAGAAGGACTGGTTGAATGTGATTTGTGAGTGCCAGCCAGCAGTGAATGCTGCTCTAGAATCAGGAGTCAGTGGACCTGCTGCTCAGCAGCAACATGCAAAGCTACTCCCATATCAGTCCTGTGTTGGGAGCAGACCTCAGTCCTTGAACCACACCTACTGTGTGCTGCTACTGGAGCAGAGAGCAGAGTCATGTAAAAAGAAACAGCACATCTGAATTTCCTCTCCCTATTTATAATTCTGTTCAAGGGAACACAACATTTTTTCCTGGAAAGGAACCATCTTAAATCTGTTGGAATAAGTAAAGTGCATGGGTGTTTTCCAAGCCATCTCCAGATTCAAGCATTGATGTAGGAATAGATTTGGACTAAAAATATCCACTGATTTAATTTTTGGCAGGTAAAAGGCAGCTACCTGAGGGACAACATAGGTAGTTGGGGCTCTTGAAGAAGTGCTGGCAGACTTGATCTGGGATTTGTGCAGCTGGCTAGACCATCAGAGGTGTACATATCACTGCATTTTTCCCAGTAACACCAGACCTTTTTGGTACTTAGTGCTTTTCTGTAACCATGTTTAAAGTTGTTGTAGAATGAAAAATGCCCCAAGTGCCAGTGATGACTCCTTGCTTTGGAGGGTGTTGCCTGTTAGCTCAGCTAAGACAACTGGTTTCAGATGATCCTGGGAGATTTCTGTTTTAATCCAGAATTGTGCCTCCTTTGGAGACATGTTTCTGTTGGAGAAAAACACAGTCTCTGGCATACTCTCCTGAAACTATGCTTGTGCTGATCTTCCTTCTTTTATTCCATTACCATGCATATTAGACAGGTGCTTGAAACGCCTGGGCTCACACTCATCAACCTATCCTGGAATCTTCTAGGATTGTGGTGTTTTGGGAAGAACCAAATCACTTAGGGGTCCTATAGACACCATGTGTCCCTGTGTTCCTCTCTCTCCTCATCTCCCCAGAGTCCTTCATGATATGCTGGAGCCATTGCTGCAGCATCACCTGGTGCCCCAACCCCACCATCTCTCTCTGCCCCGCTTGGCGTGCAGTGGGGATGTCAGGGCTGGGTTCATCCCACAGCCATAACTGCAGCCACAGCCAGGCAGCATCTCCAGCATCACCACCACATCCCAAAGGCAAGGACCCATGATCTGGGAAGGCTGAGGATCCTGACAGCCTGGGTACTGAGGGCCCACAGAGAGACCAAGTCATTTGGGGATGTTAATGACCCCACTGTCTGGGGCACCCACCCCACCTCTGGGGACTCAGCGTATCTGCTTATAAACAAACAATATTGCAAAGAAAAAAATCATCTTAGTAAATATTTATCTGAGTGCCATGTACAATATATATTTAAATTGGCTCACTGTATTCAGTAACAGGATTTGCCAGCAAATGGACAGTCTTCTGTGTGAAATAATTCAGTTATAACAATTAAGGAGCTGTCAGATTTCCACCAGATGAATAGATATTTAATTAAGTGAGGATATATGTCCTGTACTATTTAATACATAATAAAATTCTTTTAATGAATATGTGAGCTAAGATTAAGGCTGCTAATTTAATCACTGACAGCAGAGTCTCTCTGTGTGGAAAATAATGCTTTTGCATTGACACATTAATGGTTGCTAATTTTCCCATGCAGTTATTTTACATGCGAAGATCCAAAAAACGCTATTTTCCTGGAGGCAGGAATAAAACTGCAAAAGCTTTAGAAGAAGCTGAGCAGAGAGCTGTGGTTCTGTCTTTCTGACAGAAAAAAAAAGGTAATTTTAGAGGGAGCAGAGTCTGTGACTTTTTATTGGGAAAATCAGTCAAGTGGAAAACTCTTGATCAGTCATCTCAGTTGCCTCCACTGATTCTGAACATCTTATTTCCCAATACCTGGTGCTAGTTCCAGGTGTTTGGGGGAGAACTGTGGCTTCTTGCTGGCTGGTCCTGCATTCCCAGCACACTGATTTCTCCAAAACAGATTGTATGTTTTTGTATGAGTGCTGTATCTGCTGCATGTTAAATTAATGTTGTGTGTACTGGTGTGAAGAGACAGAAAGAATAAATAGCCTTTAAGCACACAGAAGACTATATTTAGGTGTAGGCTGAGTATGCCCTCTGCCTGCCAAACACAAAAAATCCAAACCCTCATGCCTCTTCATTTCCTGCTACAGACTTACATAGGTTTTTCCTCCTTGGGTTTTAAAACTTTCAAACATGGTTACAGCCTTGTGACAGCCCCAAGAGTACATGGTGTGGCTTCCATGCTGTCAGGGCCATGGGGCACTAACATGGGCCCTCCCTGTCCCTGCCCAGCCATGAGCCAGAACCTCACTTGAGTCCCAGCACCGGTGCTGCCATGGAAAGCTCAGCTCAGCACAGCCACGGCTCTGCCAAGCCCAGCTCCAACCCCAAGGCACTGCCCAGCCATTCTGGGATTGTGGCTGATCCTGGTTTCCTGCACCAAGCCTAAGTCTGACCCCCACCCCTGGAGGTACATTGTGGCCTGGTCTTGTCCTATCCCTATGCCCAGGGAGTTGCTGGAGCTGCTGCCAGGCTTCCCTGGTCCTTGGCTGGGTTCCCTCTGGGAACACCCACTGCCTCTGTCATTCACAGTGCTCTGACGTGGTGTCCAACTTTCCAAACACCACCGTGGAAAGACCCCTTTCACCATTTCAGCTAAGAAAAATTATCCAGAAAGGACTTGGGCTGAAGTGCACACAAAGGACTTCTGTGGTTCCTGCTTTATGATTTTTCACCAGGAACACAGGACTCCCCTTTAAAGAGGCAGTGAGTCTCTGGGAAGCAGCCTCTGTCATGGTGGAATATAGAGGTTCCTGAGCTAGATTTAAACGAAATGCAGGGGATATCACAAAGGAATCCAGCTGTGGGACTCAGCATGGGCTAAATTTATCCTGTTCTGTGCACTCTACTGTACTCTGGTTTAGAGGTTTGACAAATGGTCTACAGGTCTGAATATTTCAGAAACAGCCTGGCATGACTCCCAGGTTCAAATAGGAAGTAAAGACTGCCAAAAGACACTGGGAAAAGAAAAAGAGCTGCTTGTCACCAGCACTTAGAGGACTTTAGTCTTTCAAGAGGAGATTCTGAGCTCCTGATGAGAGCAGACTTTCATAAACTGCATTCTAGTTTTACAATTGTATAGCCAGGCTGCATCTTTTGTACCCAGAGCTTCTGAAGTTACTTAAAAAAAAAAAATCAGTTATTGAAAGCTTTTTTTCCTTCCCTTTTGCCAAGACTGACTCTCCTTAGTAATGCTGAGCCTGTGCACACTGCTCTATCAGGAGGGAAACTGCAAGTTATCATGAAATGGAGAGCCAC
This sequence comes from Buphagus erythrorhynchus, assembly GCA_013400855.1. Lineage (NCBI taxonomy): Eukaryota > Metazoa > Chordata > Aves > Passeriformes > Sturnidae > Buphagus > Buphagus erythrorhynchus. The sequence goes on from VZTT01065195.1 coordinate 57,123, forward strand.
AGCATACACCTTTGTGGGGAAGACAGTTGAAGAGTTAGGAAAGCAATTCCCCCTTCTAGATATTGCTTCCTTCCTTGTGCAGATTATGTGTAGATATGAGTGGAAACCCACCTAATCCATAAGTCCAAACTGTTTGGAAACACATTGTAGCATGAAAGGTTGCTCAGGTCCCATTTAATGACCAGCACAAAGTAATGCTTCATGACCTGCTGGTTCAGAAAAGATGGTTTATTTTAAATGTTTCAGTACATGACTATGCCTCACTGTGCCATCTGTGTTTTGAATGCAGCAGGTTCTGTTGTGTAGGTACATGTATTTATGGTGTATATGTAAGTGAGAGAAGCTGAGGGTGACTATCTACCTGCTTCCACTTCTCATTTCTATGAACTAGACAGACATCTGTATCATTGCTTAACCTCAAGCTAAGATTGGTGGCATTAGAAGCTTTCTACACATCTCACTGAAGAAGTAGCAAAGAGTTTTTCCACAACCAAATGCTTATTTCCAATATCCAGCAGAATACAAGTCTCCTGGATGAACTGCAAATTCAAAACTGATTATGAATGACCAAGGGAATGACACAATTTTTTTAGCCAGCCAGGTAAGACACAGTCTTTGATCTTGGACTGCAGTAAAAATGCTGCTTTGATTTAATTGCCACTTAAATAGGTATAAAGGACGAATAGCTCATGTAAATCTTACATCTGTACTTCACTTTCTGGTAAATCTCATAGGCTCAATGGTGATGTGACCTAATTTAAAATGTCTTTGAGTATTTATTCAGAATGAGTTTTACCAGAGTAGTTTGGAGCACTTTTCTATTTGAAAGGAGAAAGTAGGTTAAAAAAAAAAGGTATTTTACAAGGAAAAGTCAAGGCAAGAACACTCAGCATGAAGGTCTGGTTAGACACATGGAGTGTTTAATCCTTACTGTTCCTAATCCTTCAGGCTAGGCTTGCAACACTGGGAGCTTTTCAGTTCTTGCTCCTGGACATACCGACTGCTAAGAGGACAGAGCAGTCCCAGTCTCCTCATTTTGTGTTGGCTTAATAGGAATAGTGTAAAGGACAAGATGCAGCATATGTTAAAAGTATATGCCTGTGGGCTCCATATGTCATGCAGCTGGAAGGTTGCTGCCTTATAGAAGTAATAAGTAATATAGCCAAGAAACAACCATTATAGTCAAGCTATGGGCAGCCAAGTGAGTAATACTGCCAGGAGGAATGCCTACAGTACAGCAGTTGTGAAATACTGATTAAAAAGTCCTAAAGTGGCTGCTTTCTCCTGACAAGTCATTCCTGCTGAAACAGGCATGTTTCCAGGCTAATAGTTTCTAAGTGCACTTTCAGGCTTATACGTTTTAGATGTCTTTAGCTGAGGCTGGTTTGTTCTTCCTGTCTGTGTATGCAATGCCTCCTATCATAACCCATCATTTCAGCTTATCATCTCTCTCCTGGGAATCTTGAGTTCCTCAACAGAACTGACTGAAACCTCCCACCATGCATCATTTCCTGGACAGTTCAGTCAAACCCTACTAAGATAACCTTTCTTATGGTAAAGAGAAAGATGTATCAGCTGCTTTTCTTTTTCTTCTTTTTTTTTTTTTTTTTTTTTTTCTTTGCATGAAATCTACCCCTGTCTGTTCAAAATAGACATGTCTCCAGTAAGATATCTTGGGGGATGGGGTAGTGTTGGCAACCTGATCAAACCTATCACTTTGCTTTCCTACTTTCCCCCTCCCCTGCCCCAGTTACATGAATACATTGTCGCTAGGAGATTTTGTTATTTATTTTAAATAAACTCTTCCTGCAGTAGTATCAGCAACCTAGAAAGAAGCAAACTGTTCTGCAAGGGTCAACAATTAATATTATAATATTCTATTTATGTAGTTCAGCCATAGAGATTTATCCCAATATCATTTGATCATTAATAATATTTAAGATAAAACTGGAAACAGAACTTAATAGCATTCCTGTTCTACAAAGCCTTGTCTGCTTCAAAACAGCCTTAGGATCTTGACAGCATCTCATTCAGTACAGACATATTCATAATATTGCTCTGGGCTCCTGAGAGTTACTCTGCTGCACTCAAGGGTATTATTGGTGCTAGTTCTGCCTGCAGTTTACTCAGCCTCTCACTATCAAAAGCGTTTGTCAGACTCATTTTGTGATGTATGTGGCCTTTTGAGGTCTCCAGTTAAAAGAAGTGTTAAAGCTACAGGACATTCTTAGCTGTTGACAGCTACAAGACATTTTCCTAATCAAAAGAAGCAAGTTCAGAGTATGGTTGTTATTGCTGCTCCTGTTCTTTTTTAAACTTCCTTATGGCAATTGTGCCAAATGTCACCCTTTGAAGAACATGAAGGGAGCTGATCAAGTTAAATTCCAAGATTGCTTTGTCATCATAAAAGGGTAAGGTAACTGCAAATATTCTTTATGAAAAACAAATGGAGTACCTAAGTTTCTTTCCCTGTTTTTTCTTGAGTGGAGTAAATCCCAATTTGTGGTGGCAGGTATAAGAGAAGGACAAGAATCCTAGGCAACAATCCAGGGTAAATGGATGCCAACACCTAAAAGTGAAATAATTGAGAGTTGGTTCCTCTCTGCATACTTAAGGCTGGAACCTAGTGACAATTAGTGATGAAAGTCACTCTTTCCTTCAGCAGAACAATGTCCTGCTTTGCTTTACTGGCATTTTCCTATTGGTGCTTGTCAAGTGTTTCTTTTGGAGCATGAACGACCCTACTGCAGAGAGCTGCTAGTATCTTCTACTCTCTGCAATAAAAGCAGTTTGGTTTCACTTTTGAGGCTTCAGAGTAGAGCTTTACAAGTATTAATGAAGTGTATGTCATACATATATGCAGACATAGCTATGTATCTACCTATAAGGGCAAACTCATAGTTTATTAATGTTCTTGTGGTTGTAAATACTGATGATATAGGAAAATGCAATATGACCTTATAAAAATAATGTATTAGTACATAGTAAAGTACAGGCTCTCATTGTAACTCAGTTGCTATTTGCTAATTAACAAAATTAACTTTCCCAGACACGAATGGGAATTATTGAGGTTTAACTGTTATTTTGATTTTTGGTTGTTTAAAAATTTCCATGGCTAATCTCTTCTTTATAAGTATCAGATGTTCTTCAAGGCTAGCTTGTGTAATGCAGGGCTGAGTGCAGCTGGATTTTTTTGCTGGTGCTGGTGACTTCAAATCTCCTGCACATCTGCAGTGTGCACCTATGGCTCTGGAGCAGAGGTACCTGCAATTGCCTGGCTTTCACTGACAGGTATATAGGAAATCAGTTGTGGTATTTGATGTAATTGGCTCAGTTTCATTTGGGGGGGAGAGTGTTTACAGTGGTGATCTGAGAGCTCAGCAGAGTTTAGACAATGTGATCATGCTGAAATGCAATATTGGACAGAAGTGACAAATATGCTTACTCAGAAATCCATCTGTCAATTCTTCTGCTGGATGTGGATACCACTGCTGGGAGCACAATAAAAAAAGAAAAGTTTGTTTTAGGAATTGTGCTGTCCTTAGTCAACATCTTTTTGTGACTATATCATGAGCTTGAACTTGCCCTGTTGCTGTGTGAGCTCATGAGCCAATTGGCAATGTAGTAGTGAGTCTTTTTTTTTTGATGTCAGGACATTACAGTGCATTTAGAGTTGCCACTGGCTAATGCCATTTTAAGTGAGAGAGAGTAAGAATGAGATTTACAGTAAAAGCCTTCATTTGTAGGTCACTGAAGGATGGAAAGCCTCACCCTGCCTGCCTGTGTGACCTTGGCTGTTGACCTACATAGTAGCAGGACCTGGCGTTCCCTGCAAGGTGAGCTGCTGAATGCACACGCTGCCACAGACAAGGGGGTAATTGTATGCCTGACAGAATGGTCTCAAAGTATCAAGAGTTGTGATATGTGATAGAGATGAAAGATGGAGAGAGGGAAAATGGAGACAGAACCGTAAGAGGGTGATGACTAAGTCTCTTTTGAGTAAAGATCTTGTGAGGATATGAGGCTCCCAATGGGAACGGTGTTGCTTCAAGCATTACCTCTTCAGGAACAGATTTCCATTCATATCCCAGCATTTGGCTCTGTTAATGGAATCTCTTTGTATGGAACAGCTTCTTCTGGAGGGTAGGATATGTCATGCTGGTGTCAGTCTTCATACCAAGCTCAATGGATGAAAAAAGCCAGTTTATGCTGGCAAAGCAAAGAGTTCAGTTCTCCTTACTGAAGAAAAACACAAAAATGAGAAAACTCAAACTTAAGTACATCTGGCACTTATCTCTTGGATTAGAGGATATCTGAACCATCTCTCAGCTTCAGAAACTTCAAGAGACCAATTCAGAAATTTACTAAGATGCTATTTTTCAGTGGACCTCCATCCACTTCTCACTGTTATTTGGGACAGAGGAACAGTGTCATTTTTGTTGAGTACCAATGAAGCTTTAAAATCTCTTTCACTGACAACAGTTAAAAAATAAGGGGCCTTTAAGGTAAAAATACAGTTGGAAACTCTGGGCCATTGGAGAACACATCTGTATTCTGCATATTCTGCAAATATCGAAGCTGATAAGGAAGATACAGCCAACCCCATCTAACAAGCTCTTACCTTTTACATAAAGGTGAAAACAGCACCTGGGATTCTGATATCCAAATATCTGGGATTTTTGGACAGGTTTGTGTCCTTCTAAAAAGCTGTAAGACATCAGTTGAGGTTATCACTGGAAATCTTGCAGTTTGCAAAAGTAAAGCTACAGGCTTTAAGTTTATACTAAAATCATGCAAGTATTCTGCATTTTCTTCTCAAGGATAACACTCTTCACTGTCTTATCATTAAAATCTCCTGTACTAGTTGGAAGCAAGAAGGCTAAATTGGTTAAAGAGATCTATTTTCTAACAGCTTTTCTTCCCTGTAAACCATGGGACATGCCAGTATCACTTTAAAAACATAAAATATGAATATGTGCTTGTAGATTTTTATGCATTGCTCACACATCTTATGCTAGAACTAACATGTCTTAGTCAGCTATTTAATGTTATGTGACCCTTTGCTTTTGCATTCCGATGTCACCAGTGTCACACTATTAAACATTAACTTGACAATTATTTTGAAAAGCACAACCTGACTTCATTAACCTTTTGTAAGGACACTTGATGTTAAAATATGACACTAGCTTGTTCTAAGCCTAACGTGGTGATGCACTTCATGCTTTATTGCTCTTAATGCTGTATTAGCAGACACAATTTATCCTTTCACAGAGATAATAAAATCATTATATATTTATTTGGCCCTTGGGTCTAAGTATACTTAGATGCAGGTATACTTTGATGTTTATTATGGAAGCTAACAAAACATTTTGGTGGGGCATTAAATCCTTAATTGCTTTCTGTTAACAGATGTCCATTAGCCGTTACTGCTGAAAATGCTAAAAATACCAACAATGCTTCCATATCCCCAGTGAGACTGAAACTGGGCAGTTCCCCATGTTTCTTGCTAATATTCAAGAGAGGTTTCCTCTCCAAGAGTCCTATATTCCTGAATAATTGGTCTCAGCTGCTCAGTTTGGCCTCTTAATGATTTCAAATATTTTATGATTTAACAAAATAAATAAATAAAATAAGCTTGATTCCAATTTCAGCCTTGGGCTTTCTTTTCTCTCGCTCTGCACCAGTAGTGAAGATGATTGCTTCTCTAGTAGCAGTATTCTTCCTATGTATCTTTTCTAGGGACTGCAATAGAGTTCATCACTCTGTGCTCTGTATTCCTCTTATTTGTCTAGGGACTTTGGGTTTTGTGGGGTGTTGTTTTGTTTTCCTTATGGTTCATGCAAGAACTAAGCTCTAGGCTAAATATATATAAACAAAACCAGAAATTATGGG
>VZTT01065195.1:68337-92390 GCA_013400855.1 Buphagus erythrorhynchus
ACGTTATTTTTTTTTTTTTTTTTTTTTTTTTTTTTTTTTTTTTTTTTTTTTTTTTTTTTTTGGGTACAAATTTAACTTGACGGTGTACTTTCCAAGGCTCCATTACATAGGGACAACTTGCTATTGATAGAGGAATATCTCTGGAATAGCTTTATGATGCCTTGCAATGGAAGACTTTTCATTAACTGACTAGAAAAAAGAAACCCAACCTAATATTTATTTGTGAGTTCTTACTGTGCCTTAATGTCTGTGAGACCTCTGCTGGTGGAAAGGGGAAGAGATGGGAACAAAAACCCAAAGATAATTTAATGGAGAAAGGAATTTATTTTCAGATTGTGTTGTGTTTGCCAATCACTGTTACCATGCAGCTACCAAAGACCTTAGTGCTTTGAAACTCCTCACTTACAGGTGGCAGTTTGTTGGTGCTTTCCTCATATAACTGTGTTTTACCTCTCTTCAAGCGTGTCAGTGCTGCTTTAAAAGATCAGTATAGAAATCTTTGGCTACACCATCTGGTTTCAGTTTTCCTTAATTTGGTGTCAGCCAAGATCAAGCTCATCCAGTCCAGATGATTAAAAGGGACAGAGTTAAACCTGCTGCATTTCAGGGATTTAAGCCTTCCTTTCCTCCTGTAAATTTTGACCTTTTCAAAATGAGCTCCCCCCTCCCCCACCAAGAAAGTGGAACATAAAATAAATGTTTACTACTTTTCCAGAGGAGCCAAATTCCGTGCATTCTGGCTGCTTTTCACTGACACAAAAATTATTCCAAAATAATTTGTCATTATTTACAAAATGACACTGTTACTGTAACAATAACAGCTAACTTGGCCCTTTGAAAGTTACATACTTTCTCAAGAAATTTCAATCTAATAGGCAAAACACTGATCATGATGACTTTGGGAAATACAATCTCAATAAAGTAGGGGATATTTGTGATTGTTTTGAAATCCCCTGGCTGGAACAGTTTCCCACTGAAACAATTTGTGCTTGTGTCACACCCCATGGAGGGGCTCTCTTGCTTGCCTTTCTGCAGCCTGGGTCCTGGAGACGTAAAGAAGGAGCAGGGGCAGCTTCAGTCCCCTCTGCTGATGAATTCCCTGGGGAAGGAAAATGTGCTGTGCCTAAGAAATCAGTATAACTGTTGTCTGATTTTCTGCCTGGTGATGGGACTAAGGAGAATTGGGGTGAGTACCAATCCATGCCATGCAGACTTGCTTCCTCTGTTTCAGGTAGCATGACTGGGCCTTAGGAATAGTTACTTAGTGAGATCATTGAAAAGGCTTGATGAGCTGCTGAGTTCTTCCTTGTCTAGTTTCCTTTGGCTAGGTTGCCTCAAATTATCACTGAACTTTATTATTTTTATACACACACAACTTTTAAATCCACACAGATGATGCTTTTTGTGCTGAAAATGCATTACACACTTCTCTGACCTTGCAGCTGGTTGAGCACCAATGAAGGAAATAAATTTGATAACTGAGCTGGGAAAGAAAGGTGCTTGGAAGACACAGTTTCTAATGCTTTCTTGTGGATATTCCCATCAGACCATACAAAGAACTCTTCCCATCTATTTAAGAAAGAAACAGGAGAATATAAATTTTTTAAAAAGTCTTTTAAAATTAAAACCTCTGGGAGCTTAATTAAATGTACTGTGAGAAAAATGTGCAGTTCACTTACAGCTATTGACTTGAGGTTTATACAGCATTGCCAAGTCCTGGAATGAATAAAGGTTTAATGTTGGAGCATTTGTTCAGTGCATTTTTTTAGGCTGAAGCAATGAGAAAATACATACCTAGATTCCACATACATACTAAAAAGGTGAACATGACCGCAACAGCAGACAGAGGGAGATATTCTCAAAGCAAGGCAGAAAAAAATAAATAAAAAGGCATAAGAAGAAAACTGAGCACTCTAGTTCCAAGATGTGATTTGTGGAACATTACACAATATTCAAATTGAAACAGAGAATGTATTACTGCATGTATTGAGAGAGGCTGGAAAACTTTGGATAGAAAACTATCCAAAGACAGAAAAACATCCAGAGTGCTAGGGCTAGAAAAATTCTCTAGAGAGAACATGATGGCCTTTAGTAGAATTCAAAATTGTAAAGATCTGACAAATTTTTAATTTTTTTCTAACTCTATGTGGAACTACTGTATTAAAAATATCACTATTTTAAAGCAAAATTAGTTACAAATATTCCTTAGATGAACATTTAGAATTATTGTTACTGTGTTTCAGTCTTTCATGTAATTTCATCTTTATTTAATAGAGGATGCACAATTTTCATGTACATTGTAGGCAGTTCTGCACATTCTGGGCACGCCCATCGCAGATCCTTACTTCTGTCCTGTGTTCTCTTCACACCACACAGAGGGACACTACACTGATGACCTAAGCTCGTTCTTTAGGATTTTTTAGTCTTAATAAAACACAGTGTCTTTTTTTAAGCACTGAGTTCTATGAATCCATCCCCTATTTAGATGCCTTGTATTTTCAATGTAACTTTTTCCTACTTCAGAGCTGTACCACCAACAGGAAAAAATATGCATCAGTGCTCATCACCTCTAGTGCTAATTGTATTTGTATTTATTTGAGAGTAAAGGACATGTAGATGTGTATTTCTGATATATCCCCAGCAGCACTTTCTGTGAGTAATCAAACTGGAACAATGCGTTGCCCTTTTCGAAGAAAATTTATTTTTTGTCTGCAAGTATGTCAGTAGTTTGTGCGTCCCAGTTCCTTTATCTGGGATTGTTCGTCTTGGGTGTCTTAAAAAACTCCAGTGATTTTAAATCTGTTTTAAATTATCCTTACTAGCTTCAGAGCCATATGAAATACTGTTCCATCCATAAAGTGGGTTTGGTCACCATGAACAAGAGAAGAGAAAATAGTAAGGACCAGGTAACTGAACTGGGCACAAAACTGGAGCAAAGAGAAAAGGTGACTATAGAGATAGGGATTTCCCCTCATAAAGAGGAAATAAATTACCACCACAGCTCAATAAATCGGGGCAAAGGTTCCAGTCTAGGCTCAATCTCCAAGGTCCCTGTCTATAAGACTTTTAATTGACAGGCTGGTGGTTTTCAACATGAGTTCACTTTCAAATGCAAGAGAAATAGCAGTAACAGGGGTGGTATAAAATACAGATTGAGTCATCTAAGTGAGGTAATTTGACTTAGGAAAAAGGCTTCATCTCTCTAGGAAAAGCTGTCTCCTGTAGTGTAGCTCCATGAGATGTAGGAACTCTGGCAAGGAGGAGTTTGACCACCCATTTCTGTAGCTATGATGGCAAACTAATCTTGCATCAGGGAATCGAATCTACTTCACTTGTGTCTTCTGAACATTGCAGGAGAAATGCTTGGCTCTCATGGGTTCCATAAAAGCCCTGAACACAGCTTCTGGCCCGTGTGGAAAGTCCCTGCTTTCAGTTACTGCAGGAATTACAGCTGGGAGGAGCACTGCTATGGAAGGTGTGAGAAGGCATCCTGAGAGCTCACAACAGGGCCATAAACCTGAGCAGAGACTCTCATGGGGAATGGCAGCTTGAGCAGAAGTGTCTGAAAGAGAGGATTTCCACGTAAAAGGAGGACATGAAGTAGCTTTCATTTTTCTAATCTGGAGGTGAGGCCTAAGAAAAGACCCAACAGGGTTATCAAGGCAGGCTAACCAAATGTGGAGAAAACCCCAGTCTTCTACCAAGTATTACAGCTTTTGCTTTATTGCACCTCATTGCAGCCAGGGTGAACCACGGGATCAGCATTTTGGAGATGAAAATTTGGCATGCTTGTGGAGACGCCCCTTGCTCCCTTAGAGCATTGGGAAAGAGATGAGGTTTGCTGGATCTCTTTCAGTCTGTTTGATCCATCAGAGAACACTTCTGCCAGGAAATCCAGGTAAGTAATAGCACAAGTTGCACCCAATGCTAGAACCCTTCTGTTGGCAGACTGGAGACAAGATGTGTCTGGCACAGCTGGGAGGGAGGGAGGGATGGAAAGAAGGCTTTGTGTCCAGGCTGATCAGTGTTGGGACCCTTTTGCCAGCCTGCAGTTTGCTCACATTTGTAACTCCTGTGGTGCACAAATGTCTAAATCGCCAAACACTTGCTGGATGGGCTTTGCTGGGTACCGAGGGTTGCAGAAGCACTGCAGATTAGTGGATACCCAGAGGTACCATCAGGACCCTTCACTACAGCAGTTTCTGGTGACAGAGAATTCTGGATTGCTAAGCTTGCTGTGTCTCATTCTGACTACAGAAAGAGAAAAACTCTGCACATCTAAGCATGCCATGCTCAAGTGAGCTGCTGCTGCTGCAGAGAGGCTTTGTGTGCCTAGGTGGAGCCCCAGACCATCATAACTACTTCACTCAATACTTGGGCTGTGCTGGTACACTGAAGGGTGTTGATATCAATCCCATAAGGATGCAGAGATGCAGTACAAAAAAAAAATTATTAAAAATCATACCAATTCTTACAGTGCGATTTTTAAAAAAAAAATTTTGGGGGGGGGGTAGAACTGGCTCAGTGGCACATCTCTTGAACTGTGCAGAAGTGGGTGAGATTTAGATAGTCAGATAAAAGGTATCCTTCTCAAACTTCGAGGCAAAAAAGTTACACAGCTGAGCTTGTCACTTGGAAGTGAATGCTGGCAGGAAACAGTCAGGAGAAGTAGGTTTTACCACACTCAAAAAGCCAAACCAAAACCCAAACAAATGAAGAAGCTAGAAACACTTGATGTTGCTTACTGCTAGGCTGCAGCTGGAGTCATAAGAAGCAGTGCCACAGCTTTTTTACATACATTTTGACAAGTTCACTTCTACTGCTGCATCAGTGGTCCAAATGGTTGGTGTGCCCCTATGGGAGACCTGCAGTAGAGTGGTGCTGCATTTAATTCTGGGGTGCTTGTGAGAGGAAGGGATGGGCACTGGGCAGTCACTGACAAAACAGACTCAGATGCTGACTTTTAAAAACAAGGATTTTCTGGCTTTTTTACCAGTTTGAGTGAAAATGATGAAAAATTTAGTCCTTTTAAAAAAAAAATTAGGTAACTAGCCATTGTACAGGAGTAGTTGATGTACACTATGCAGCATTTGTAACTACTGCAGTTCACAGAATCACACTCACAGAAGGGATCAGGCTGGAAGGAACCACAAGGGGTCATCAGGCCCCAACTCCCTGCTCAAGCCCAGGATTGCACTACCAGGTGTTCTCTAATGTCTTTTATCTCTTTGAGGAATAATAACGGAACTGTCAGTATCAGCTGTGATGGCAAGGGTGCAACGATGTCGTGCAAAACCATTTTTACCGAAGTTTGCGCTCCAGTGCAGACAGCACAGCCTTGAAACCCTCACTGTCCTGATATTCCTTGTCCAAACGGGGGTGAATCTGGGGACAAGGGGCAGCTTGTCCATGAGGGCCGCGCTCCGGACCGTCTCTGTGCGGCCCAGGGTGTGCCAGCTGCCCCGCAGAGGGCTGCAGGCCCCGGCTCGCTCCCGTTTTCCCGGGGGAATCCCGGGTTTCCCGGGGCGGGCCGGGCCGCGCGCTCCGCCCCCTCAGGGCGCCGGGCCGCGGTGTGCGCGGCAGGCCGGCAGGGGGCAGCAGAGCGCCGCGGGAGGCGCGCGCTCCCTCAGGGCTCCACAGCCCGCGGCTTCCGGCGCGGCCCGGGCTCCCGCAGCCCGCGCAGCGCCCGGCAGATGGCGGCTGTGCCAGGCGGTGGGAGCGGCTCCCCCTGTTCGGGACCGGCCATCCCCCGCCCCAGCGAGCCCACCGCCTCCCTCTCCTCCCGGCGTGTGGCAGCGCCGTGAGGGGCCGGCCGGCGGCCAAAGGCGTCGCTTTGCCTTTGTAAACACTTGGGAGCATCCCGCTGAAGCTGCCCTCCCCGCAGGGCAGCCGTGCGCCGCTGCCCGGGGTTGTTCAGCTTGATACCGTGCCCCGCGATTTGACGTTTTTGTTTCTTGACAACTTCATACATCTTTTTAGCAGGTTTTGTTTTGGACAGAGGTTTTCTGCGTATTTACTCTCTCTTCTAAACTAAGTGCAATGTGTAATATTCAGACGCATTGTGAATAAGCAGAATTTGTTAGCTTGTTAAAATAAAATGATTCCTAGTAAGCACAGGGTATAATCCTATACTTAGGCTTCTGACTCTCATTTATTTCGCAGCACAACTTTTTGTCTTGGACACACACTTCAGCGCTACAAATTAATCTTTGAGGTGAGACACCGCGTTGCCGCTGGCAAGGAAAGCTTGCTTTTGTAGTAGTAGTGACTAATTTACACGCCTGCCCCCGCTCTCTTTCTAGCCTTCTATTCATAAGCAATATATCAAGGGTGGACCGATGCCAGCAGAACAGTCTGTCTTCAGGAAAGATACTAGCTTTTTTTTCACCCTTGCTTGACTCTCTACTTGTGCTGGCACAGAAAGTCTGTCAGCACAACCTCCAACGTTACCTTATTTTTCCTTGTTTCCTTTCCTCCTACTCTAGTTCCCTCCAACCCTTCAACTCCTTCCTGATAAATATCTTGATACTGAGGAAGGCGCTAACAGGAGTTTGTGAGTGTTTTAACTTAGAAGTCATTCTTTCTGAGATTGGTTTCGAGGAAGCAAAAGTCCCTTTGTAATTGTCACTTGAATATTTCACGTCTGATACAAATGCCTTGTCTGCTTTGCTCGGGTTTATTACGAGCTGCTCTGTAGCCACAGAAATCTTCAGGCTTCTTGCTGAAATTGCATCCCTTTCCGCAAGGCGAGGGAGAAAGGAGGTCTGCTAGAGTTCACGTTAACAATGACTCTAAATGCCCATTTCCCACACATCTCTCCTAGCACAAACAGCAAAAATAGTCCACTTGCACAGAATCTGAATCAGCTTTCTTGTATTCCGCAATAACAGATGGATTGCTAGACTGTTTACTGTTGCTTCCCACAAACTTCCTGTTAGTAAACTCCTGTATTATTTATGAAACAAAAATATTACAAAGAAGTATCCTAGCTGATTACTGCCTGCTGGTGAACCACTGCCAGAGAAACTTTTTGTACAAATATGTGTGTGGGAGCAAGGAACCCTTCTTATGCAGTTGTTGAGGTATTATTATTATTTTTACAATTGTTTGTTTCACAATTTCCTGTGACCCTATTATGCTGTGCTCCTGAGCAGGTATTTCCTGCACTCACGCATCTGTGGCTGAGTCGAGGTATCTGTGAATGTGTAAAGGAGCGAGGGGAAAAAAAAAAGCAGCACACATACATGTTACAGAGATCAGCTATGAATAAGAAATATTTAAAGCCTTGTTGCTTTGCAATGACAATGATGAATGAGATTTTACTAATGTGGTATTAATCTCTGCTGACCGAGCTTAGGAAGCTGAATGTCTCTGAGCTTTTTGACAGAAAACAGGGAATAGTGCTGTACTGACCACCTTCATGCTACTTCTGACATAAGTAGACAGTAAATGTGAAGAAACTTAATTTTCCTCTCAGATTGGCTGTTAAACTCCACAAAACAGAGGAGCTGAGAGGAGCACTTTGTTTGCACTGCATACCGTAGATTAGACTGATTTCTGATTCTCAGTGATGTGAGAGGAAGCCAGCCTGAAATCTGTCTGTACAATTTTACCAAGAGAGCTAGTGAATTTTAAAAATCATCTGTAATAAAAAAGAGCAGAATGTAATGCAAAAATATGAAATTTGTATATTAACAAAAGTACTTTTAGTTTTTTTACAAATAACACTTGACCTGACAGTCATTCTGGTTTTTTTTAATGTTGCTATTATGTTTCATTGAGATTCTGTTCTGTTTATGTATTCTGTATGAATGAATTGGCTGCTCCACCTGATATTTATGATTGTAGTCATGCATTATATATACACATAGAAACAGAATGAAATTTTTCCTGATCTGAGACACAGATAATTTTTCCTTGAGATTTCTTATTTTATTCCCTAAACCAAAACCAAAACTCAAACCAGCTCTGCAGAGCGAGGACTTTCTAATGTTAGCCCTGCTACACGGATCATTCATTGCTTGAGGTTTAACAAAAAAAAGCTGCTGTGTATTGTAGGCAACTGCAGGATGCTGATTAAATCATCGCATACCTCTATAAGATCTGTATTTGCAAAAAAGCTGGTATCAGATGGAGCAGGGCATTTACTGATCCTGGGGCAGAGCTCGTTCCTGAGTGTTTGTGTGAGATGGCGTCACGTAACTGATCACTCATTTCAAGTAACAGTAAGAATATGTCTTCTCTGAGCAAACTCTTTCCTCTGCCTCCTCAAACACCCTCGCTCAGAGCTCCTGCTGACAGAAACAGAATTCAATAGTATTAAGGCAGATGATCAGTGGCACTATCTCCTGATGCTTCAATCCACCAACAAGAATCTTGTGACAGATGTTTCTGCACTTTATGCAAATAGGAACTTCATGGATCAGTTTTCTTTTCCTCCACGGAATATATGCAGCTGGAAGATAGAAATCCAGCTTCACGGCACGAAGTGGGGAAAAAAAAAAAAAAATCATGCCACTGACCAAACAGACAGCCGGGAGAAAGCGATCTGTAGATGTGAAATCAAATAACTAAACTGCTGGTTCACAGAGTCACTTCTGGGCTTAATCGAGTTGTGTATGTGATGATACAGGTTTTGTGGGCTCTCTCTGCAACAGCACCGTAGCTTACAAGTCATTTCTAAAACAGGAAAAAGAGATCTTTCCTGCGTTGTGTATAATGTTTCCTCATAAATCTTTTTCTTTCTTTTACCCTTTCTGATATGCTGTTTTCATTCTCACAGTAGTTGTGGATAGCTGTATTAGATGTGATACATAAATGTATTAAAATAGTGGAGTTTGCACACAAAGAAAGGGTTTCAGCCTATTATATGTAATAAATAGGGTACAGACATTTATATAAACTGAATAGGTTTAGGTATGTTCTTTAGAATAGCACGGAAAGCTGGACATGTGAGAATGACTGATGAAAAGAAGAAGAATCCTTTCCTTCCTGTTGTTTGAAAGGAAAAAATAACCCTTAAACTTAGTGAATCAAAGAAGGTTCTAAGAAAATGTAGTTTTACAAATTATTGTGTNAATATATATGGAAGAGCTGTAGAATCCCACCTATTATTACCCTAGAAAATCATGAAAGGTGATCATCCTAAATGCAATTATTTTTAAAAAGCTATTTTTATTACTATAAATAGATAAAAGCAGTACCATTATTTTAGACTGATTGTTCTTCTGATTTTATATATTTCTTTGAAGATTTCTGTGGAAGTATTTTTTATCATCAGACATCAGAATAAGTCTCATGAGTTTTTAGGCAATATCTGTATCTTATTTTCTCAGTGAGGCTTTTGTTAATTTTGTATATTTTAGGTATTTTAAAATCTCTTGTGGGTCACAAGATTTTTTTTCAATATTTTCACTTAATACTTAATTCAAAGCCTGTATCTGGTACTGTGTGAACATTCAGTCAGGATCTATGATAAATTTTATTTATAAATACACAAAGCCTGGTTTTGTGTCATGGTATTGTCTAGGATCTTGTCTTCATTTCATGACTAGTCAAATTCTGGGAAAAGATCTTTATTCAATTCAGATGTACTACATGATTTTCTTCAAAAGCCCCCTTCTGTACTTCTAGTTAAATTTACAATAAACATTAGTGGTTTTCCCTGGATTTATTTTAATTGAGTTTCTTAAAAAAAAACAAAGCCAAGCACAAAACCAACACCCAAAGATGTAGTGCCATTTCTAGGAAAATAGGAGAGAAAGGCTCTATGTGTGAAAATGACAATCATGCTACACTGACTCTAATTCAGATACCAGCAAATACTGGCCAGTACATCTGTATGTACTATATAATGTCTGCTTTTGCAAGTGGCTGTGCAGCTACTGAAGTTCTGCAGTTAAGGTACAGTTTGAGCTGACCTGTGTCTGAAGAGTCAAATACAATTCTAGACTCAAGTATTAATAGAATAAACTTAATTTTTTTTATAGGTGCAGCTGCATTTTCGATTTAATTATAGGCTCCCACGGTAGTAATTTTTCCGTGACCTACTCAATCTCAAAAGTCAGAAAATTGCTTCTTTTTTAAAGCTGACAATAGCACGGTATGTTTCCAAAGGAAAAAGACAAATTACAGCAAATCATTACTTTAAGCATATTTAAATAGCCAGGAAGAAATCTTAATTGAAAAGTTTGCTAAAATGTGAAAAAGTTAGTGGTGTTTTTTTTCTTTTTTAGAAAAAGATTATTCTGATGTTTGTAACATTGCAAGCTGCTTATGATGCGATGCCTTTCCTTTCTCTGCTCACTCTCTACTTCTTCTTTTCTTTCTGATGAGGTTAGACACCACATTTTTAGTAAGCAAAAATTTTAACTGGAGAGAAATTAATCTGTAGTTGCGTTTGATAATATAAGTTGTCTATTCCTTGTGAAGCTGAGACAGAGATAATGGGAATCTTCGTATTTCTTTATATGGGCTCCAGACGAGTCTGTGAGGCTTTATTATCCAGTAGTAGCATTACTGCCAGTAATAGCATTCCAACCACAATTATTCAGAAAGGGGAAAAAAGGGTATCATAAAATAGACTTGACAGTCATGAAATGCCCCCTGGTCCTTCCAGAAACCTCCTCCCCAATAAACCTGTGCTCTCTCCCATTATCTTGGTTCTTGTCATGCTGTTTCCTGCTTCTGAACTTTCCCCCAGCAGGGCCCTTTCCCTGACAGCCCTCTAGGATTGTGGCAGGGGTTCTGGCAGCTCACCCCTGGGATATCTGCAGCAGGCCAGCTCCCAGAGAGCAGAGGCAGGACAGCCCCAAGCTCACAGGAGATTTTGAAGGGGTTGGTGAATGCAGACACCATGGGAGGAGGTGGCTGGCCAGCAGGAACCACTGTGGGCATTCCCTCATCGAAGAAAGGATTAAAAGAAAGCTGGCACTGGGGTCCCTTCTGCCACGAAATAACTGGATAAAAAGAGTTGTCTGTTAAGGTAGGTAGCCATGGTAATGTGCCTTCAGCACTTTCCCCCAGGGAGCTCACGGAAGGTGTTGCTCTCCTGTATCTGCTGAAGTGCTTGAGCTCTTCCCTCTCCCTGCATTCTGCGTTTCCTACATCTAAATGACTGATGCTGTTAAAATTAGTCCCGTGACAGAAAGCAGTGGTTAGCATCATTCTTATTACTAAAAAGACAACCATTAGAGGGGAGATTTGCTGTATTTTTCACTTTTTTTCCAGCAGGTCAGGTTTACCTATGTGCCTCTTCCCATAAGACACACAAAATCATCTAGCACTTAGACCCAGAGCAGTGCAAAAGGCCAGTGCAAGGGCTGATTCCTGTGCAAGGGGCAGCTCGAAGTGAGTGCAGGAGCAGCATTGCAGCCTCCATTTGCTGTCAGGCTGGGCTGGTTGTCCCGCAGCTGTTCGGAGCTGGGATCTGTCGGTCGCTCTGTTCTCTGTCCTGGTGCTATTCCTCTTCTGGCTCGTACGTCAGAGGAGCTGTGTGCAAAACCAATTGGCATCCAAGGATTGTTCTGGCAAGCAGTGTTTTTTGTTTAAAGCCAAAATGAAAAATGAGGTAAAGTTTGTCATACTTGCCTGATTCTTTTTCTTTCTGTCATTTCTGTTTTCTTCACTCATGTGAAAAAAGGGGAGTTTAAGTATGAGGGAGGTGGATTTTTCTTGCTTTTTTTCTGTCTAATTTTTTAGTCATTTATGAGACTATGCTGTTGTGTTTTCTGACCCACCTGATCCCAGACCAGGCTGATCTACAATCTTATTTTTATGACAGATGGCTGATCACCAGCACAGCTGAGTTAAGGCCCTTAATGAAAGAACCTTGACCTCTCAACCAGCATCTCTTGAGGAATTCTCTTTGTTGGGTGCTTTCAGCTGAGGCCTCCCCCAAAGTCGAAGGTGATTTCTATTTGCCAAAGTGGGAAGACAACGGGAGGCAGAATAAAGATGAAAATCTAAGCAGTCAGTTGATCTTGTTCAGACTGATACCAGCCTGCGGTATTCAGGCAGCAGCTAACCCAAGGTTTCCCTAACCTTGGCAGAAGTGCAGGAAATAGTTGCAGAAGGATGAAGTGTTCTTGAACTGTTTCTCCAACGTATCAAGCACAAACAGGCTATTCTTCAATATTATGCACGTGCTTCTCTTTTCTTCCTCTTTAAAAACTTTTTATTGTAGACTACAAAAAGGGGGGGGAAATCAATCAATCTCTGTTTGTGGACCCCTGTGCTGCATCTACGCTATCCAAGGACAAAGATGCAAATCTGGACCTCCCCAGCATAATAGCATTTATAAGGCAAATTTCTTGCTTAAGTCTTATAGCAAAAGAAATAGCTGTGCTCAAGTGTTATTTTAAACAAAAAAGAAAAAAAAATTAACTACATTCTTTAAAACATCAGCTTCCCTGGATACATCAGAAACAGCATTCCAGATAAAAGCAGCATGATGTGAAAAGACCTGATCAGCAACATATTGATGTCTGGGCTTGGGGACTAATGTAAGAACTTAAAGACTTGGCTAGAGAATATATCTTGAGAAGCATAAACATATAAGAGGATGCCAAACCATGAAAGGCTTCCTTTGCACTGAGAATTCAGAAATCGGCGTGTTGACAAGCAGAGAAGCCAATGCTGCTAGCAAAGCACATAGGGTGATGAATATACTCAGATTTTGGGAGCCTAGGATGAGATCTAGAAAGAGGCCAACTGGTTTAGCCATGTTTTTAAGTCCCTACACCCAGCATTTAGGTGCTGTCAAGCCTCAGGCCTCCCCACCCAGCTGCCAGTGATGTTTCAGGGACTGGGGCAGCTGGCTTTGATTCAGAATGTGTGTGTTAGTGCTCAGTTCTCAGAGGGGATGCAGAGACTCCCGAGACACTGACTGCAGCAGGCTGGCTGAGCTGTTTGCTGAGGCTATGGGAGAGCCAGGTTTAATTTCCTGCTCAAATGCACTGCATTTTCTGGCTGTTGGCTTAGCAGTAGACTCCTGGAGAGCCTCCCTGGAGATAAGGTACACCTCCTCCTGTGTACCAGGGGAGAGCCTGGAGGCTGTGTGGGATCTGAGCTGTTCTCTGGCTGGCACAGCATGTTCGAGGCAGATGTATGCCTCCGTAACTGTAACATCCCACTAGCATCTGGAGCTACTGCAGCAGGAATGCTGGCTTGAAACACTTGAGCCATGAGCAAAGTAAGTGAACAGATATGGCTCATGCAGTTCTTAAAGGTGTGACCTGGCCACCCATTATTAATTGGGAGATGCCATCTCTTTGGGATGCCAGCGGAGAAGCAGTATTCTTCTCTTGTGAGGAAAAAATGCAATTTTCCTCCAGCTGCACTTAAAATTGCATAGTTCAATAATTAGCTGAGAAATAATAGGCTTACATATGAAACAATATAGCAATGAAAAGGTAGTTGTTAGATACTAGCTAATGTGCAGTCTGATTTTTGATGGGTAAGCTAAGTTTAAAAGCTATATTCTGAGGAAAATGGACGTATCTGCAAAAATATGGGTTGTACATATGATGAGGAGAAAAAAAACCTCTTTACCTATAAGAGAAACTTGAGAGGGCAGTCCATGGGAAAAAACACCAATGGTTTCATCTTTTGTTTTTAGCATAAACCTACCATGCAACTGCTCAAGATAAACAGTTTTTTTTCTGGTTTGGAAAGATCTTGAATGTCCTTTAAACTTGTTGACTTGCTCCACTTTTGTCAGGCCCTCTTGCATAAGCACATTGATCCCAACACAATCATGCCTTGAGACGTACTCGTGTTATTGTCAGGTACCTCCTGGGGGCTGAGCACCTACCCTGGGAGGATGCTGGTAAGTACTTGCAGGCACCTCTTCTTCAGCAAAGCGATCAACGTCTGTGCAGCTGATGGCTCTCATTCTTGTTTGGTTGGCAGGGATAGTGTCACTAAACTTGAGCTCACTTGTCACAATGGAATTTAATTATCTGCTGGAGAGAAGCCCTGACAGCTGTGGCGTAGGTTTTTCAATGTGATGTTGCCTGGATCGCAAGAAAAATATCAAGGGCTGGTGAGAACAGCCATGTTCTAAAAGCATCTCCGCCTGGGTTAGACCACTGCCTACCAAAGAGGTACGTGTGATTATCTTGAAGTTATTTATTGACTGTCGTGTCAGATCATGGTTAAAGTTTATCTTTACTGCAAGTTGTCCTCAGGAATTCTTTTAGTTCATCAAAAGTAACTTTTCTTTTCCAGGACTTAGGTTGGAAGCACAGTGTTTGTTTACCACATTGCCCCTGGGTTTGCCTCTGGCTTGTGCTTCCTGGGGGAGAGGCAGTGGGTCTGCTGCTGGTTCCTAAAACATTGACATCTGTGATGGCCTTCTGTAGTGAAACCATTTTCCTAGCAGCATCATCAGGTAAGACCTTGTCATTTTCTTATGGTAGTGGTTATCATTGATAAACTAAGGAAATGTGAGCTGAAAAAAAGAGTAAGTGGTTTGTGTGTGTGTTCGTTTGTTTTATGGTTTGTTTTTTTAATGGAACATTGCCTTAGCTCGTATACCATGGTACTGGGATTTTTAAATTTTTAGCTTTTTTCTTGTTGGCAAACAAGTACTCATACCAGTATCTCTCTAAGGTCGCTGACATGCTCTGAGATGCTGAAGGCACTTTTATAACAAATTCTGCTACACACTTGCACAAGTAAAGGACCCATACTGTGAATAGGAAGGTAGCCCATCTGGCATTTGGTTGCCCTACTTGCCAGCCTTGGAGGAAGCACTCAACCACCCAGATACACACACACCTTTGGGAGCCCTAAAGGTAGACCAGGATCTACCCACTGACTTACATCCCCGAATCTACCTATCCCCCAGGATCCAGGAACATTGTCCCTGAGTCACTGAAAAATGAGCCTCTTTTCTGTGGGGGTCTGTGAGAGCCAGGCTACACCACACCAGAGACTACCATGCATGTCTTTTGGGAAGTCCTGGCTGCATCCCCTGGGCTTCAGGTAAGTTATCCCTAAATCACAGAATGCTCTGAGTTGGAAGAGACTCACAAGGATCATCAGGGCCAACTCTCAGGTGAATAGCTCCTATGGGATCAAACCCACAACCTTGGCATTATTATCACCATGCTCTGACCAGCAGAGCTGATGTCCTGGGGACATGGCTCCAGTTCCTTCCTTCCCCTCCTGGGGCTGAGGCAGAAAGCACATTTTCAGTGGTGGAGGGGAGGCACTCCATCACCTCCATTAAAAAAGAGTGAGGCCTTCTTGGCCCCAAGGATGTTTTTCTGTCTGGAGCCTTTCTGTGTATTAAAGAACGGATGCTTGTGCACTCTTTAGGCCACTGTCAGATTAAACCATGCAAGGTGCAAGCCAGTGTTTCTTGTGCCTGTTGTTCTGCAGCTTCCTGGGCTAGGTTTGGAAATTAGACCACACAGCTGTACTTCCCAGGACCAGGCAGAGCAAGGACATCATCTGTCCATGCCCGACCCAAATGAGGGGAAAGGCTCCTTTGAAAGGCCCTGTGCTCCTACCTCAAGCTGAAAGGGATGACCTCTCTGGTCAGAGCTTTGGGAAGGAGTTTCTTTTCCAAAAAGTGAGTGTGTTGTAATATGTTTACATTACTCACAGTCAGCTCTTGATGACTGCCATTAAGATTAGAAACAATTTGGAAATTCTGGAGTTAAAAGTATGTAAGTTGCATGAAGATAATACTTAATAAACATGAATACATGGTAGGGAGGTTTTTTTCCATCCTTTTAATATGACTTTTAGACTTACAAGCTTTTATCTTATTTTATGAGGCCATGTGAAATAAATTAAATGTAACACAAGATGCTGTTAAAAAGGATTTCATGACATCAAGAACTGGTTCTATATTAGGACCAGATCCTACAAAGGCTTATTGATGTGAGCAGTTTTGCTCCCATAGATAAGCTATGGAGTCAGCTATGGCTAACCATTTAAATGCTCAGAATCAGGCCCTCAATTTGGATGCACGTCTCATTGTTAAATCAATGTGAAAGTGAAATCTGTCTCCTCTCAAAAGGAAATTGCCAAGACTTTCTACGCTAAGATTTGGGATCTGTAGAAAATGAAGCCTTTTTATTTTTTCTTCCCTCCAATAATCTGTTCAGTGAACAAGCTGTGAAAAATAGTTCTATATTTTTTCCATGTGATGCAGCAGACGGTAAATTTCCATTTAAAAGAATGATCAGAGTAGCTGCTGGCACTGAACTCTGTTGTCTTAGTCAAATCTACTTACAAAGAGTTTACAGCAATACAATAGCTTATTATTTCACTCAACCAGAAATCAGATGAAAAAGGCAAAGGGAAAGCCTGAAGTAGGTTCATGGTCAGAATTCTTTTCTTCCTTAACATCTTGGGTTTTTTTTAATGCAGGAGTTGAGATCAGTAGTTTTATGTATAAGGAGGAGACTACTTCTTTTCACCTCTACTTTTGTATGCTGTGAAATAATCAGACTACACACTTCTATAGTGCCTTTCTTCTGGGGATCTGAAAGCACTTTACAAACATTAATTAAAGTCTCACAACACCCATGTGGCGGTAAAGGATCATGGTTTGTGTATCTAATGCAAAGGCTTAACCTGATTCTTTAAGTACTCTACCAGGAAAATAATGGAATAGCCAAAGCAAATTAATCTAACTGAATTGCTGGGAGCATTTATATGTGTATGTGCGTGTGTACATGTGCATATATGTGTATTTGTGTAGGTGTGCATGTGTGTGCCTGCATCTCTGTGCTGCTGGAAGCCTCAGGCTGCACCTCCTCTGCCCTGCACGTCCTGCCGTTGTTGTCTCAGGGGATGGGATGTGTGCTGCTGCTTCTCTCTGCGTGATGCCTCGGGTCCATCATCAAATGTGTATTTTCTGGGAAACCTGGGGAAAGCTCACATTGCCATTGATTATGCTAAGATTAGTTTTAAAAATTTAAAAGGCAGAAAAATTCTTTTTCTTGATTATCAAATTTGTGAATGAAAATAATTGGTGGGCGGTGAGGACCCAGAAGGGGCTTTTGCCACCTGAGCTGGACCCCTCTGGTGGAGGCTCCAGCACCTCTCCTCTTTCACTGCCACTTGTTCTCAAGCCTGGTGGCCTTGTCCTTGCTGTTATTACTTCCAAAGTATCCCCATCCAGGGAGTTTTGGGGGCAGCGCTGCAGAGAGAGAGTTGCAGGGTGGGCTTGGCTCCTGCTTGGGCTGCCAGGTCCCCTCCATGTCTGGAGGCAGGAGAGGGGCATTGTCCTACTGCAGCTTAATATTGGGCTTGGCTTGGCTACCCATAGTAGCAATGTCTGCATTCAAATATATTACATTATTTTACAGACTTTGTAGAAAGGGTGTTACCCTCCTCGAGAGGGGCTCTTAGCATCATTCCTGCAGAGGTGTATTTCCTGTACTTTGTCAGGTAGGTGCCCACCCCATGCTCTGGGCAGGTAGAGTTGTGCTGAGTATCTCCACTCGTCCACCTTTGCTGCTTTGATTTCCTGCTGCTGTCTCTTCAGCCCCAGCAAAGGGCCAGAGCAGCCCCAGCCCAGGGTATCTGACAGGGAAGGCTGATTCATCATGGCCTCTAGTTACATTGGCGGAAATGAAAATGAAGTGAGGGAATTAATCAAAATGGAGGAAACTCAAGCTGAAGGACCAAGCAACTCTTACTTCTATTTTCAGCTCAGTGCTGTAGTGCACAGGCCTTTCTCCCACTTGTGCAGCCCAGAACTGCTGAACTCTTGCAGCCTGACTTTTCTTTTCCTTAGACAAAACAGATGAAAAAGATATTTTCTAGTGGTTACAGGATGGCATTATTTTCTTTCTTTGGGTCAAAGCTGTGGGGAAATAGGGTCACATGGCTACCATGAGTTTGAAAGGTGGTAAGATGGCTACTAAAAGCAAAAAGGGCCCCAGAGCCATGAGCTTTTGTCAGCCCTAGTCCCATAGGCTATTACAATCTAAAAATGCTTTTGGGTCACCCGCCTTAGATCCTTTTCTTAATCTTCATCATGTCTTCTTTCTGCTAATTTTATTTTATCTGTCTGACGTAGGCTCTAAGATCTTCAGTGCAAAGAGAGCATCTTTTATCTCTGTAAAGTGTCATGCAAACTTAGGGTGGTACGTAAATATTTAATAATAATATTAGTGATGAAGATTAGAGTCCTGGAGGAACATGTCTCCTTCCTTGCAGACACAGAACATATTGTGGTAATTTGGGTACTGTTTCATTTCCCTGGGGAGAATTTCTCTGCTCACTCATTTTCCAGTTGCCTCTGTCATCATCTTGGGTAAGGCTATTGGGGCACACTACTCTTGACTGGGAATGATTTAATTTGAATTGCTTTTATAAATAACTGCTTTTTCACCTGAGACTTTGAAAGAAATTCCCCTAAAACATAAGTCCCCTTTTTTTCATGTTAGAAAAATGGAAACCTGAGGGGGAAAATTGTCCAGAGGTGCCCAAAAAGGAGACATGTGAGAAATTGTGATGTTGGAGGTGACTGATTGTGCTCCCTGACAGCAGTGGAGGGGCTTCAAGGTGCTCAAGCTGGGGCAGCATCAGAGGAAACAGGCTGCAAGGAGCTCCAAGCTGTCCCCAGCACTCTGCTCATCAACCCTTCTTACTTCTTTTCAGTAGCCTAAATAATTTTTAAAGTAGTTTGGCTATATAACTAGATTCACTTTATAGGAGGGTTTATACTGTACCTTACTTAAACTTTCTAATGATTGTAGCCAATAGCAATTAATTTAAAATAATTAAGACAAATATACATATTAAATTGCCAAGCACTACATTTTTCTCATTCATTTATGACTTAATAGACTTCACTGTATATGTTCAGCCTTTACTAATTGCATAGTTGACAATTCTTTATGACTTTGAGGAGTTCGACAATTTCTATCTTTACTGGCTGCATCCTCTTAGCATAATCATAGTCTTAATTTTGTTTAACTTATGCTAAAGCAAAATATGAATCTAAACCACAGGAGGGAAATAAAACACGTCATTGTACAGTTCACTACATTTTATAAAACGATTTTACAACATGATCCATCCACCCGTTCTGTTCAATGGAGTAAATGGGATCTAACCATGCTTTAAGGACTGCGCTCATCTTTAAACTGATTAGATTCTCTCCTTATTACAAAATGCAGGCATCTATACCAGGTCTAATGTCTAATTTTATATACAATTAAATGGGTAAGCCCTGTTGCCTCCAGCATAATCATTTAATTATTGTTATTTACCTTGAGGCTTTTTGGGTAGGATCAGAGACTCATTTCTCCCCTTGCTGTGTGGGGTGGGGCAAGCCTCAGCAGGGAGGAGACCCTTATGGTCCTGGTTGCTGCATGGAAAACAGGATGGAGATGTACAAAAGGGTCAAGCTCATGGCTCACAGCAGGAGATCAAGGAAGACTGAGCCTCGTGCCTGGTGTTGGTTGGGCAGCAGGGATGGGGTGGGAAGGTGGAGACAGGGACTGCTGGGGTCACTGGAGGGGCAGGGGCAGGGCGGTGCTGCAAGCTGTGCCCGCTTCCCTCTGTCCCAGATTTGGGGTGTGTGTCCTCAAGACAGGACCCAGTCAAAGGCTGCGTGGGTGGGGCAGCAAAGCACGGTTGGGGTGCTTATGGGGCAGCTCTGGAGATGGGTCTGGTGGGGACGAGCGCTCCAGGGAGTGCTGTGAGGATGCAGCACTACAGGCACAGGCAAGAGCGTTCTCCTGCCCAGGGCACCTACATGGTGATGCATCTTCCCTGCTCTGCATCAGGAGCAGGGAAAGCAAACGGCGCCTCGACCAAAGGTTAATGCTTAAAAAAATCCCCCAGGGCAGGGAGGAGGCAGCCGGGGCTGGCAGCAGCTCAGCAGCCGGGGCTGAGTGTCGGCCGGGAGCCCATTTGCTCATAGCAGCGCCTGGTTAAACCCGCACTGCACATGGCTTTAACCAAGCGCGGTGCGCGACGCTGCCTGGGGCATGAGGGCTCTGCTCGGCCCCGCGATTAGGGGAGGAAAGCTGAGATCTGCACTGGCAAACAGGCTTCCTTCTCTATTGCTTACTCTTCTTCTTCTTTTCTTTTCTTTTCCTTTTTTTTTTTTTTCTTTTTTAAATCGTGTTTAACACTTGTACAATTGGTGAAATTACAAGCCCGCGAGGACAGAGGGAGAAGCCAGTCTGTTTAAAAAATAAAAAGAGGACATGATTACTTTGCTGAAGCTGTACTTTCTATTTTCTCTTCCAAAAGAGACAAAGGGAATAAATACTTAAAACCCAGTGGTGACGACAGTGAAGCAATCATGCAGTCGCTGGATACCTTTGTCTCAGGGAGGCATGTAGTCATTTTTACATGTCTGCCACTGGGTGTCAAACCTTTCTTTTCTTCCCCTTTCCATTTTGGATGGCCAAACTGATTATCTAAAATAGAAAATTAGCACACAATGGCTTTACTCTGTGATACCCCTTATGCAACTAATGGGCAAAGCTTGTTAATTGGTTGTAAATGCCAGCAGGTTGCCAAGATAATACTTCAGAAATAAGCGGGTATTCTGATAATTACAGCAATCTTCATCTATAAAAGCTTAAGTAGATGAAGTACTGGCTGGCTTAAAACCAAGATTTATCCCGCTGCACTCACATTAAAAGAAAAAATAAGATGAAAACAATAATGTAGCAAAACAATTATATAGCAGGAAGCGTTGTAGGTTTTAGAGATTGTGAAAACTCAGAAAGTAAAACAGTGCTGTAATAACCAGTTATGGAAAAATAGGCCATTTACATTTGTGTATAATTAAATAGTAGGCTATGCAATTTCACTTTTTAAAGTAAACTGCCTTTTCCTTTTTTTATAGGGCAACGTAGCCATAATTGCTGCATTAAAGCTTTAATGAAAGAAAAAAGCAGCAGATCAAGATGACATGTAACATCCACATTTGTACTGTGGTGTTCTGCTTGTTTAGTAATGGGAAGCTACTGAGGAGATTAAAATTGCAGAATTCTTCTTAGTTTTTTTCCCCGAAAATTGCTATAGGAGGATCATTCTAAGTCTAAAATACATACAATTTATTTTTCTACCTTCAATCCACAAGGATTTAATGGCTTTCCTAAATCTCAGAGTGTCTGAAGAAATACTTTCTTGCAAAAAGGGAGATATCATTTCAGCTCGTCAAAATTATCAAAAGTAAGCAGCTCAAACTTGAAGCATAGAGGTCTCACCTCATGTTTTAAACTATTACTGCAAATGCTGAACGCAATTTTTTAACTCAGGGCTGCTTTTCAGCTTTTCTGTCAGAATGATCAACAGGTTGATATATAATCTTGTTATTTGTCATTTTGAGATTTTTTTTTTACATGTTACAAACAAATTGCAAAGTGTGGTAAAGCCTGGCTCAGCTGTGTTAAACCTCCAAATTATGGGTGTGAGCTTTCAAACCAAAGTTTTGTCTATGATAGTGTAAAATAAGAGTTGATATTGGGGCAGGAGAAAGCCTTTTTTATTTCTAATGACCTTGGGTGCCTCTCATAGACTGCTTTCAATCATTGACGCCTCCTATGACAAGAGGGCACGTTTTGGCAAATTTTGGCACATTTTGTCAGGAGTGCCTCAGAGACAGAGGAGTGCAGGGCAGTCCTGAGGGGCTGCTTTGCTTGGCCTTTTGGGGAAAAGGAAATGTCAGACTGGGATAGCCTTCCTGCTGGGTGTCTGAGGGTCTGTGTTGTTGGCTTGCAGGGAACAGAGGTCTGCCCCTGGGTAGTGCTGCTCTGCTGCAGCATTGGCCCTTTCCCTCCATGCAGAGGCACAGAGGCTGCACAGATCCCTTTCCTGGGGGCTGAATGCATGTGCCTGGCATGGTCCTGGGTGCAGAGCACTGGCACAAGAGCAGACCACACTGGATTTTTCCAGACGTGGAAAACGGGATGTGACATGCCCTCTGGTAGGGTCAGCCTGGTGGGACACTGGTGGATGTGCTGGAAACAAGGCACACTGTGCCATGGAAAGGTAGATTTGAATGAGTCCATTTTCTCACAGTAGTCAGCTTTTCAAATATTTGATGGAGATGTCTTTCCTGTGCATGGTCATGCAACATCAACTCGAAATTTTTCTCACACATAATCCATAAAAAATAAAAAGAGCCCAATGCACCACTAGGGATAGCTTGCTATGCTGACAAACCCCTTAAATTTTGGCAAATAAAGAGGTGCACCTTGTCACCAAAACTCTCTGGGAAAACAAGGTCTGAGAGCAGAGGGGCTGCCAGGAGAGTGGGGCGTGAGGCCAGCCCCACTGCCTGCCAGACCCAGGCCCTGCACACATAATGGACTTTCCTAGTTAGTACATAATATATGGCACTTGTCCGAAGTGTGGCTGCAGGAGGCAGCGGAGGAAGAAATAACTTGACGAGAACCTTTAATGGATCTCTCTCCCTCGTCTTCTAGGAACAAAATAAATAGGAGACTTTTTCAACTGGCGTGTATTTCCATTTATGCTTTAAAAATTCATGAGCATAGGTTTCATATGATGGTGTAGTTACTATGGTAATTGTTTATTAATCTGGAGGAGCTTGGTAATTACCACAGTACAGTTTATATAACTCAATCTCAGAGTTAAAGTACGGTTATGATTTCTTTGCACATCCATCTCTTAGACACTTTTTTCAACTTTT
This sequence comes from Buphagus erythrorhynchus, assembly GCA_013400855.1. Classification (NCBI taxonomy): domain Eukaryota; kingdom Metazoa; phylum Chordata; class Aves; order Passeriformes; family Sturnidae; genus Buphagus; species Buphagus erythrorhynchus. The sequence goes on from VZTT01065195.1 coordinate 90,989, forward strand.
TTTAATTTTTATTTAACAGAATATGCATTTTCTCCTCTCAGTTCTACTTTTATCCAAGTGCGTACATTTCTGGAAGTGTAGAGAGAGTGCAAAAATGACAGAGAAAAGCTTGCTCGGAGTTGGCAGGCCAGGACAGTCAGGAAAAAATGTGCAGAGTTAAGCTGCAGGTAGATTTTTTTTTTTTAATTAAAAAAAAATTATATATTTTTTCCCTGAAGGATGGCTCATTTGTGGGAGGGCAGCAAGGGGCAGAGGAAAGAAGGTAGCAAAGTGGGGATGTTTCAGGAGCCCATGTGTCCAGCCGGGCACCATCCGCCTAGCTGAGCATGAGGCTGAGGGATGTGGGACTGTGTGAGGATGTGTGTGCATTGTCCTACAGCTCTGCTGGTAGCGTGTGGCAGAGGCACACAAGAAGAAAATGACATGTGCTGGACTAAGGATGAATGACTGGCTGGCTTTGCCATTTGGGGGTTTTTTTGGTGTTGTGCGTGGTTTTGCTAATGGAGAATGCAGGAGTGGTGAGGTACCTGCCAGGTACATCATGGCCCTTTAGAAACCCCTGCTGCCAGCTCTCTTCAGCCCTGGCAGTCTTCCAGGGGCATGCACTTGTCTTTTCTGGAGAAATTTCATGTAAAAAGTGAGTTTATTCGTTCAATTTTTTTTTTTTCAGAGAAGAACCACTAATCCTATCACTGTAGGGATGCTCTCCAGAAACCCAAGAAATAGAAAACGATGTGAGTGTTTTTCAGTAATTTTTTTTTTCTTTTCTCTAAAAGCTCCTTTCACCCAGAGAGTGAAAAATTTTGCCCACTGTGAATTTTGTTTCTGTGGTGGTTCCGGTTGTGAGACAATTAATGGCCACCAGCTCATTCTGTGGTGACCCCAAGCCAGGAGCAGCCCTGTTGGTGGGTGACCCCTCCTCACCTGCCCCCACTCTCTCCCGCTGGCATGTGTGGCTGGCGGGCTGGAGAAACTCCCTGGTCGGCCTGGCTTCATTGCCGAGAGATTCACATTATTTATATGGAAAAAGTGCAGGATGCCATCTCCTCGCTCGCTCTGCCTGCATAAATTGCGCGTGTTTATTATTCATCGTAACACAGCACATTCTCTGTTTCTGTGTCACTTGTCACTAATCACTTATGCATCTGATGTGCGGATCCAGAGCAGGTTCTTAAGCATTCTTGGCTTCAAAACATAAGATATGCATGGGTAAGAGTTTATCCCACCCCCAAAATAACAACTTTGATACATTTTCAAAAGGGAAAGTGCATATGTTACAGTACTCAGGAGCAGCAATAACCAAACTAGCTGAGAAGTGACATGGACTTGGGTTATTTTCTTGTTGCTTTCCTTTTTTTTTTTTTTTTTTTGTTTTTTTTTTTGTTTTCTTGCAAGTGTGTAA
>VZTT01065205.1:0-10348 GCA_013400855.1 Buphagus erythrorhynchus
GTGTGAGGATTCCTCCATTCCCAACTCTCCATGTAAGAATTCCTCCATTCTCATCCCTCCATCTCCATGTGAGCATCCCTCCATCCCCAATCCCCCCATTTCCGTGTGAGCATCCTTTTATCCCACACAAAAACCTCTCCATCCCCATTTCTCCATTTCCATATCCACATCCCTCCACCCCATCCCATCCCAGCCTTCCTCCATCCTATTCCATCCTCCCTCCACCCCATTCTGTCCTCCTTCCATCCCATCCCAGCCTTCCTCCACCCCATCCCAGCCTCCTTCCACCCCATTCCAGCCTCCTTCCACCCCATCTCCACATTTCCAAGCCAGCATCCCTTCATCCCAGGCGAGCCTCCCTCCATCCCCCTCCATCCCCGCCACTTCCCCAGATAATGAGAGCGAGTTTAAAAAACTTAAAGCCTCTTCCTGCCCGCGGTGAGTGACACAAATGGAGTTCATATTTAATCATCTGTTAACTCGTTGTCTATTATAGCTCTTTAATAGCACCAGAGATATTCTTAATGAAGCATGATTTAAGGTATTTACAGCTCTAGGACCGACAGACATCACTCACAGTGTGCAGGTAATGAGGCGTAAAACAGCTCTGGAAACCGTAAAAATGGGAGAGAGAGAGCGAGGAGGGAGAGAAAGCAGGCGAGGAGCTCGGAGCTGAATTGTTCCAGGGTTTGTTTTAAAATGTTTAGGCATTTAAAGTCATTTCAGCTTCGCCGAGGTGTCTGGTAGCACCGAGTTCAGCAATTCCCAGCCCTGAGAACCCCTGGATTGCCAGGAGGGGTCTGGCCCCCCGATGCTCCCGAGCTGAGACATCTCAGGAATCACGGCAGGGAGCAGGGAAAAAGCTTTTGAGGGTCCCCAAGGACCTTGTGGATGGATGGGAGCAAAGGCTGGAATTTCTGGGTGCATTTTCCCCTTTGTTTTCTCACTTGGTGGCACAGCCACCTTTTGCTCACAGAAGGGACACCAGATCCTTCCCTGTGCTCGCCTGCAAATGCCACCCCTGTGGAACGCTCTTATTTTCTTATTTTTTTTCCTCCAGGAAAAAAAAAAAAAAAAAAAATCAGAACCCAAGCCAAGTTTTGGAAAATAATTTGTGACGGAGGTGCCATTCTGCATCAAAATATTGTGTAGAAAATGTCAAATGTCACCCATCCATGTGTCCCCCCGCGTGATAGTAATTGGGCTGGAAGGCTGAGCTCTGCCACTGCGGCCGCTCGCCGCCTCCTCCTCCTCCTCCTCCTCACACTCGGCTCGGGAAATGTGTCGCTTCCCGAGTCCATCCCGGCTGCCCAGCCCGCCGAGCGCGGCCGGCCGCGCTGTCCCCAGCCCGGGGACGAGTGCGTGGTGTTCTCATTAGGCTGGAGCGGCCACAAACAGCTCCTGGGGGAAAGGGGGGCACGGCACAGCTCGGCACTCGGCAGGTTGTTCATTCCCTCCTGCGTTTGGGACGTGTGGCTCCGTGTTTTCCCCTTGAACCCTCTCGGTTTGGGGAAGCCAAAGCAGAACCACAGCGGAGTCTTAGATTGGGGAGTCACAGCCTGTTGCTCTCCTCCCTCCCCAAAAGTGCTCCAGAAGCACCCTCACCTGCATTTCCAGCACAATGGAGCCTTTGGAATATTTATCCCACTTTCTGCCTGCTTGTGTTGGGTGTGTAACACCCCCATCACTGTTTTATTGCTGCTCGGATTCGCTACGAGTGAAAACAAACAGTTCAGAGCAAATAACCCATTCCTTAGAGCATCCCAAACCCTTAATCTGGGAACAGACCCTTCACACGCACTCCTGAACCATCCTGGATGAATCAATCCTCATTAAGACATTAAGCTGCATAAATATTTGGCTGGTGAGGGAGCCCCGAGGGAGAGAGCAGAGGGATGGGGAGAGATGCAGTTGGAAATTCAATGCAGTTCCCTTTGGCAGCGGGAGCCAGGCCTGGGAGAGTTGGGTCAAGCCTTCAGCCAGTGCCACTTGTCCCCTTGGGCAAGTCCTGCGGAGCAGGGTTGATTTTGCTGACCAGTTTTTTTATTTTGCCCATGGAAGTGGCGAGGCGCAGGTGGAAAAGGAGGAGGTGAAATCCTGCAGCTCCTTCCCGAAGCCACAACACAACTCGGTCACAAACAATTTCTTTGCTGCCGAGGAAGGAGCTGGAATTTCTCTCTGGCGAGGCAGCAGCAGCAGAATTGTGAAGCCGGTGCCTGTTATAGAAACTTTTTAGTACTGGGGACAAGCCAAGAAAAGAGCCCAGACTGATCTCAAATCTCAGCTGGTGCTGGCGGCGCTGCCACCTCCGAGTCCTGCACTGGTGGGACATGAGCTGGACCCTCCAAGCACCCCTGAGGAGATCTGGGATGATGTTTCCCATTGTTCTGGGTACTTCTCCCAGCTCCCTGCCCAGCCAGGAGCTCCTGCCTTGCTCTGGAAGGTGGTTTTGGGGTAGATTGAGGTTTTCTGGTTTGTAATTGCATAAACCCAGCTCTTCCCTGGCTCTATCCCCCATCTCCACACCAGTGGGATCAGCCTGGATCATCTCATGCCATCAAAATCCTTCCCAGCAGGATAATCCAGGCTGTGGCAATGCCAGGCTCCAGCTCCCAGGGAGGTGAAAGTTTTTTTGGCTCAGATGCCATCACAACCTGTCCGTGCCATGATTTCCTTTGGCACCCGGGGAAATTCCTTAGGGGCTGTCAAGGATTTGGGTGGAAATGGGGCAGCTGGAAATTTCACCTCGTCCTGGGGAAATTCCTTAGGGGCTGTCGAGGATTTGGGTGGAAATGGGGCAGCTGGAAATTTCACCTGGTCCCTTGAGTGGGGCTGGTGCAAGGAACATTCAGTTGGGACAAGGAACAGCTCTGAGGCATGGGTGAGTTGGGAGGATCTGGATTGGATCCATTCCTGTTCATTCCCCGTGTTGGGAACCTGGGGCTTGACCCATCACCATTCCTCAGTTTTGGGATGGAACTCCTACAGCAAAGCTGGGCACCATCCATCCCCATTCCACAGAATAAAGCACATTTTAATCCGTTTTTCCTCCATCCCCCTGGATAAACGGATGCCAGCGGGATGGACACACCAACACGGACACCCCTGGGCACATCCAGCTCCGTGCCCAGCCCGAGCCGGGCATCCCTGGCAGGGCAGAGCTCCGAGGCCGCCCCGGCGCTGCCGAAAATGCGGGAGCACTGCATGTGTGCTGCTTCCATGTGCGCTGGTTTCCAAGGAAACCGCTCTCTCTACATGTGTGTCGCTTAACACCCTATTTGCTTTCATTTGGATAAGTCTTTAATTCCTGTGCAGCCCCGGCTCGGCGGGATCTGTTGAGCTCCGTGTGTATCCTCAGCGCACAAAATCCCTCTCCTGCCTGCCTGCCTCTTGGAAAAGTCCCTGCCTGCTCGGAGCGACTTTGCTAAACCTGTGCCTAATTGGGGCAGCTAATGCTTTCTGCGGGAGTAACTGGATATTTCGCTGCTGCTTCCCCTCTAGAAACAATTAGCAGGGAAAACACGGAATGCAGGGCTCTTGTCACCTGCCACCAGCTCTGCTGCTCCGGCTCCGTGTCGGGTGGAGGAGCAAGGAGAGAATGCCCGTTCACAGGGACGTGGGGGTAAAGCTGGGGGGGTGCAGATGTGGATTTGAGTCCTTGGGAAGGCAGCAGATCCTGTCAGTGGTTAAATGTTGATTTTAAAGTGTGCTGGGGTGAGGGAGCAGGGAAGGGTGGCCACGGAAGGGTGACCCAGTTGGTGTCACACATCAGCCTGGAGAAGGGAAGCTCCAGGGAGAGCTCAGAGCCCCTTCCAGGGCCTGAAGGGGCTCCAGGAGAGCTGGAGAGGGACTGGGGACAAGGGATGGAGCGACAGGACACAGGGAATGGATTCCTACTGCCAGAGGGCAGGGATGGGTGGGATACTGGGGAGGAATTCCCGGATGTGAGGATGAGATGGAATTCCCAGAGGAGCTGCAGCTGCCCTTGGATCCCTCGAAGTGTCCAAAGCCGAGGTGGAGCAACCTGGGANCAGCAAACCAAAGCAGCTTCTTCCTCCCTCTCCCCCTTCCTCCCTTCCCTTGCACAGCAAGATGCCGCCTGTTCCCGTGCACTGGAGGAATTTTCTGATCTAAAGCCACTTTTCCTCCTCTCCCAAAATCCCTGGGGCTGGTTCATGCTTGTAAAGCTGAGCAGCTCCCGTGTCACTCGGGGCTGGCTCCCGTCTGCAGCCCTGACAGCAGCTAATGCTGTTAGCCTGTGTCGAGGAGGGATTTCAGCATTAAAAACCCCCAAAACCACCACACTCAGGCTGCTCTGCTGCTCGCAAGCAGTTCAAAAACATCTCCCCCGTGTTTGGGGTGGCTGGCACGGCTCGGGGACATCACACAGGGGGTTTTGGGGTGGCTCTGGGGGGCTGCTCTGCCTCGGGAGCAGCGCAGGATGAGCAGCCGGGATTAACTCGGCTCGGGGAGGGCTTTGCTATCTTTAGGTGGAAGGTGAGGGATTGTGGCTCTTAGGGTGGCCGGCAGGTGAGGGGAGAGAAAAACCCCGCAGGGCCAGCCCGGCTCAGGGCACTGACCCCAGCTCCTGTCCCCGCCGGGGTCTGGCCCCACTGCCCTCGGCTGCGTGTGCTGTCACCTTTCTAGGCCACAATCTGTCCCCAATTCCGAGCCTGCTGTTAGCTCCACTTGCACTCTATTCTCGTGTTTGCTGTTATTTTTTAACACTTTTTTTTTTTTCCTTCCCCATTTTTTTTTTTCTTTTTTTTTTTTTTTTTCTTAATAATTTTTTTTTTTTTTTTTTGCATAAAAGCACTATCCTCTCCCCAGAGCCTGCCTGGAGCGAAGGCATGGTCTGTACAACTGCAATTATTTCGAAGAACAGATGGAGTGAGGAGCAGAAAGTCTGTTAATAGTAATAGAAATGCTACATGTTAACCTGGACAGCACACGATGACAGTCCCATGACTACACGTTCTGTTCCCACCAGCTGGGCTCCGAGCGGAGCCGAGAGATTCAGAAACGCCGAGCTCGGCTCCGCACCCTCCCCAAAGTTAGAGCTCAAATTCCTTCACACTTCCAGCGCAGGGTTTTTGGGTTGTCGGGCTTCTTCTCCCCCTCCTCCTCCTCCTCCTCCTCTTTCCTATTAAACGCTGATTTCGGCGCTGTTAAGGAATTTTGCTGCTTCTTCCCCTTTTTATTTATTTTATTTATTTATTTTTTTTTTTCAGCCGGCTGCAGCTGGGAGCGTGGTGGGGAGGGTGGTGGCGGCTCAGCCTCGAGGTCCTGACCTTCAGCCTCACTGGCGAGGCCAGCACGGCCCCTTTCCCACGCTCACATCTGCAGGGTTGGTGTAATTCCCCAAATTCCCCTACCCTGGATGATGCCAGGCTGGGATTTACGGAGCAGGGCAGCGGCTCCCGGACACGGTGATTTGCAGGAGTTTGGGATTTTTCTCCACGACTGTCGCAAGCTGTTGGCTAAATGGGTTGAAATCCGCATTTTCTGGTTAAAAATGGAGCTCCCTGTGGAGGTGGGGTCTTTGTGAGGCGTGTGGGATGCCAAGGGAAGGGGGCACAGGGGGTCTCTGGTTACGGCAACACCCCAGGGGGTTTTTTCCCTCTTTACCCCAACCAGAGGTTGGGAAATGGGGCAAAAATATTGAGTCAGCCCCGGGAGCCTCGCTGTGCAAATCCCTGCCCGGTTTCACAAGCGGCCAGGGGCGCAGGCACAGAGCTCCAGCGAATTCCAGTGGGAATTGTAGGGCTAAATCCCAGGGCTGTTTGTGAAAGCCCCCGGGGCGGCTGGAGCGGAGCGTGGCACCGCTCCAGACGCACCTGGACGTTTTATTGGGATATAGATCCCTTAATCCGGGAGCTTGTGGGATAATCTGGTGCTTGAGGTCCTGCCAAATCCCTGGAGATCAGCAGGTTTTCCCTGCACAGCCTCCTCCAGAGGTCACTTCCAGCCCAGCTCCATCCTCAGACCGAAATATCCACGTGGGCTCCGTGCTGGGGGCACCTTTGGGTGCTGGGCACCCTCACTTGGGACCTGGGGTGGGCTGTGGGGGTTTCCTGGGGGATAAACCAGTGTTATCCATAAATCCCAGCTCTCTTTGCCCAATTCCGTCACCGAGGGGTGGTACCTGATCCCCAGGCGCTGCTTTTTGCAGCGTCCCAGGAACATCTTTTGGGTTTTTTAGGAAGTTTGGGATAGAGTTTGGCTCCTCACAGCCACCCCCATGGAGGATGGGGTACCCAGCCCGTCCCCAACCACCCCCGGATCCCAAAAATGCCAGAGCGGCTTCAATCCTGCACCTCGGTGGGATGTGGCCGGAAGCAGCAGGAATTCTCCTTGGTGAATTTGGAAGAGGCAGAACCCACATTTTTCTTCTGAAAAGATTTGGGATTTAATCAACCCCAAGCGGGTTTGTGGCCGTTCCTCACTCACCTCTGGGGTGATACCTCCAGGGTGTGCCTGCTGAGAAAGAGCAGAAAAATGTGAATTTGGGGGATTTTTGCTGTCACCCCATACCCAGAGCATCCCCCTCTCCTCTCTTGCAGAACAAGAAATACGTCCTGGTGATGGTGGATCCCGACTCTCCCAACAGAGCCGACCCCAAGTACCAGTTCTGGAGGCACTGGATGGTCGCTGACATCCTGGTGAGTCCCTCGGGGTCATTCCCAAGGATTCGGGGAGGGCTGGGTTCCCATGGGATGCAAACTCCTCCCGGTGAAACCCCGGAGGATGAGCGCTCGCCAGAGAAATGTAAATTTGGTGCTGGGCGTGTAGGTAGGGAAGTGCTTCCTCAGGCTATAAAGAGCCAGGCTGGTCCAAAAATATTGCTGCTTGGGTTTTTTGGTTTTTTTTTCCCCCTCTCCTTCTCCTAAGGAAATGCTGGGGAAAAAAAACCCAAAAAACACTTTGCCAACTCCCCACCACCGGTTTTCTCTGCGGAGACAACACGTCCTTCCAAACAGCTCCTGCTGCCAGTTAGGTTTTGTGGTTAAAAAAGTAGGTTTGGTGAAAATCTCAATTCCTTTTATAGTTTTTAAAATTTTTTTCTTTTATTTTTTTTTAAAGTGGTTTGAATTCAGTGAGAATGCAAGGGGGGAAATGAGTTTGGGATGAATTGTGGCTCTGCATCCATGGGATGAGTCCTTCCCCCTTGTCCTGGTGGGTCGTGGCTTTGCTCCCAGAAATATTTTGGAAAAGCAGTTTTTTCCCCCCCCTCCTGCTTGTTTTTATGTCTTCAAAAAACGAGGTGTTGCAGCCCTAAATCAATCTAACTGATAATCTGGGTACTAAAGCCTAATTAAGATATCAATTAATTTGCAGCGTGCATTTAACAAGAAATATTGCGTCGTTCTCCTCTATTATTCTCTGAAATTACTGCTGAGGGCTCTTTGTACAGATACCTTAATTAGACTTTTTATTGTTAATGGGCATATTAAGCAAATTAAAACAGGATATTAATACTTTCCATGAATTCCATAATTGGCTGAAAAATAGGAGGCATTGGGAATAATTGCGGGAATTTGTGTACAGGGCTTGGGGTTTTTTTTTTTTCGTGTTGTTTTGTGTTTTTATCCTTCACAGAAACCCTTCTGCATTTCTAACAACAGGGTCCTGAAAGTCTCTCATTAATTTTAATATTTACCAAACGCAAAGGAGCCCAAGCTCCTGTGTTTCCTTCTGTACACAGATCCTTCGGAGCCGTTGCCTCTTGCTAATTATTGTGGCTTTCCTTTTTTTTATTTTTTTTTTTTTTTGGGAGTATAAAATCCTTTAAGCGAAGAAGGCAAATGTGGGATTCAAACCTGCAGCACGAATAGAAGGTGGGATTTTATTTTTCCCTCCCGGTGTTTGGGTGATGCCCAAATCTTTGATCTCTAAGGTCAAAGATTCTGTGTCAGGCCATGAAAGAGGGTGGGGACAAAGGAGATTTTTGGGAAGGAAAAGGGTTTTCCCCATCTGATCCCAGCCCCGACAATTCCTTAAGCTTTCTTATCACGAGATAAAAAATATAAATATAAACACACATATCTGAGCAGGGATTTGGCCTCGATGCTCCTGATGGTCCCTTCCAACATGAGATATTCACTGATTCCATGCACTGCTCTATATAAAACCTATACATTGATATGATCCCTATAATGATGGGATAAATATATCCCCTCTATCTCCCGTGGGTGTGTGTATATGTATCTCTCCTCTACACACACAGAAACGCGAATAAATCCCCCAAATCCCACAAAAGCACAATAAACCACCTAAAAAACCATCCCCATCCCGTGAGGACACGGGGACAAAACCACCTCAGCTCGCTCCCTGTGCCTGGGGGCGCACTGGGGGTCTCCTGGTTTGTCCTGCTGGGGCTGCAGGTGGAGTTTTCCCAATCCCCCAGCCCCAAATGTGGGTGCAGAGCCGGCGGGCTCAGCCACATGGCGTCTCGTTGAGATGCAGATCCTGGGGGGGATATGGAAGTCTTGGCTCCGAGGAGCTTCAGCTGACAGCCTTATTTGCACACTGGCTCTAAAATAACCGTGTAGGCTTTACATGACACCTTCTGTTGCTTTGGTGCAGAGAGGGGCTCGCAAGTGCCTCTCTCCGGGAGGGGCGAGGTGGCCAGAGCTGTGCCAGGGGGGCTGGCAGAGCCCCCGTCCCTGCCAGTGCCCTGGTGTCACCCCAGTGTCACCCAGTGTCACCACGGCACTGAGCTGGTGTCACCCCAGTATGGCCCAGTATCACCCAGCAGTGCTTGGGTACCACCCCAGTATCATCCAGTGTCACCCCAGTATCATCCAGTGTCACCTCGGCATCGCCCACCAGTGCTTGGATACTGTCCCTGCTTCACCCCAGTATTGCCCAGCATCACCCCAATATTGCGCAGCAGTGCTGGGGTACCACCCTAGTATCACCCAGCTTCACCCCAGTATGTCCCAGCATCACCCCAATATCACCCAGCAGTGCTTGGGTACCACCCCACTACAACCCCAGTGTTGCCCAGCACCACTTGGGTATCACCCCAGCATCACCCCAGTACCACCACAGCATCTCCCAGCATCACTTGGATCTCATCCCAGTATCCCCCCAGCATCACCCCAGTATCACCAGCATGCCCTGGGTACTGCCCTGGCTTTGCCCCAGCATTCCCCAGGAATCACATGGGTGTCACTCTGGCATCCCCTCAGCATCCCCTGGGTACCACCCCAGCATCCTCCTGGTATCACCCCAACATCCCCTGGGTATCACCCCAAAATCCCCAGGGTATCACCCCAAAATCCCGAGGGTATCACCCCAACATCCCCAGGGTATCAACCCAACATCCCCTGGGTACCACCCAGTCATTTTTTGGGTATCACCCCAGCATCCCCTGGGTATCACCCCATCATTTTTTGGGTACCACCCCAGCATACCCAGGGTATCACCCCAACATCCCCTGGGTACCACCCCAAAATCCCGAGGGTATCAACCCAACATCCCCAGGGTATCACCCCATCATTTTTGGGTACCACGCCAACATCCCCTGGGTACCACCCCAACATCCCCAGGGTACTACCCCAACATCCCCTGGGTATCACCCCATCATTTTTTGGGTGCCACCCCAACATCCCCTGGGTACCACCCCAACATCCCCTGGATACCACCCCATCATTTTTTGGGTACCACCCCATCATTTTTTGGGTGCCACCCCAACATCCCCAGGGTACCACCCCAGCCTCCCCCAGCACCGCCTGCGTGTCGCCCCGCCATCCCTCCGGCATCACCCAGGCTTTGCCACCCCCCAGTCTGGGGGGAAGCAGCTCCAGCAGCACTAAATGCCACACTCCTGGGTGCTGCAGTACTTTGGCACGCCACCAGCTCTGGGGTTTGGCTCGGGGTTTGCTCTCCCAGGTGGGTTTTCAGTTTGGAACATCCCATCCCCTCGGCGCCGCTCGCCGTTCCTTATCAGCCGCTGCTCCGTCGCCGCTCCGATTGTCAAACACGAGAGATGCTTTCACTCCTATTCAAAATAATTTAAATAAAAATGTTGCTACAAAGTGGAATAATATCTTTTGATGAATGTTTTTAAAGCCCTTTAGGTTTTCATGGTAATTTGCAGTGTAAAATTATTTAGAGATAAGAGCCAAATTAGCTCTTATAGGCGGAGGTCGATATGTCCCGTTATCCATGGAAGCAGTGTTTAAATATAATCAGCCTTTACTCTAATGCAGCATAATTGTTCATTTGAAATAGCTTTTTTTTTTTTTCTCTCTCTTTTTTTTTTTTCTTACTCCATTCAATGAGTCATTAAAATATTCAAAGGATAATGCATGGAATTTGAAATGAATTTATCACATTATTC
>VZTT01065207.1:0-10846 GCA_013400855.1 Buphagus erythrorhynchus
GCTGCTTGACTTCAGAGCTGGTCACTCATAACCCACAACAGTTTAAAATTCAGGGAAGATGGAGCAGACCAGCAGCTCCTGAAGTTTCATCCCTCAACTATTTATTTAACGAGACCTAAACCAGCAGCAGTAATTAGTGAGACGAGTTATTTTATCACCAGCCACGCAAGACTCAGCACACAGCTTCCAACCCAAAACCACCACGTATCCGCCCAAACGCCAGACAGCTCCTTCAGATAAATCAGTCATCCTGTCCTCAGCTTGGATTTGGCAATAAAAAAACCCCAAACATCCCTGGCATCGCTGCTCCCAAACCTGTTTGCTCTCCGCTCCCCTCTGCCTGTGGAAAAATGGTGCTTCGAGTGGTCTGTTCTTGTCAAAGGGCGGAGCAACCCAGAGCTGAAATCTGCCGAGAGCTTCGTGTCTGCTGGAAGGGTGCCCGGCGTCCACGAGTGCAGATGCTGGGGGGAGATTAAGTCTAGAAAGCCTTTCTTCAAATTCAGAGAGCTGCTGGCCAGAGTAAAATCGGATCTTTAATTATTTAACCTTTATATCTCAACTGCTGCTGAACTGGGTTTTTTAAGGGAGATAGGATTACACCCACAGGAGAAGAATTGAAAACCTGTTGCCAGAGTTTTTCCATCGTTTTATTAAAAACTTCCAAAGGTCTAAAATGAAAATGTACACCAACTACAAGGGAACCAATTTGTACACTCACAGTTAAAGTGCTAAAAATTAAACGTTACAAAACCGACACTGGACTACTGTAAACAAGTCTACCAAGAGCTGAGTGCAAGTGGGGTCAGCCCACACATTCCACGACGTAGAGGATTTATGGGAGCTCCTTCCCCTGTCCTGAGGAGCTGGGCGTTGTCACAGCACGGACATCGCAATGCCGAGGGAATAAGGAAGGAGAGGCTTTACATGCACCGAGTTCCCCATGCACAGGCAAAACCTGGGAAAACGCCGCGCCTCGGGGGAAAATCAATCCTGAACCCGTTAGAAAAGAAGCACAAGGGGGTTGGGGTAAAGCTTCACATTCAACTGGACATTCTGCTGCTCAAGGTGGAGCTGGGGATGTCTCCTGTGCGGGGACTGCTCTGCTCTGTGCCCTGGTTTCAGCACACAGAGCCGTCAGCTCCCTGCTCCTTTTTGGGATGCCCAGTGCCCGGGAGCTGGGCTGGAGAATCAGCTCCTCTGGAAGGGTGGGCACTGCTCTAAGGCAGGCCTGGCTCTTCTCCTTGTGTCATTACTGAGGGATTTTTTTCCCTTCCATCCTTGCTGGAACAACTCGGGAGCAGTGCTGGATTTGGCCGTGACCAGATTTCAGCCAGAGCCTCCCGTGCTCACCACTGACTCCCCTAGAGCTGCTGGCTTAAAGCTTCCAGCACAAAATCTGGGTGTAAGCTGGAATAAAAGGGAGAACACAAACACACTGACACCCAAATGTGGCTGTTTGCTGCTGTTGGGTTGTTTATGCTTTAAAAAAGAGGAGCGGCCTCTTCCATGCAACACGAGCGCAGCTCCAATCCAGGATATTTCACAGGAGCTATGAAGGGATTAAAAAAGAGGAACACCACAAACTCAGGGGGATATGCTGTCAGCACAGGCAGGTTGGTAAAACAGGAGCTGGAGACCCCTGGGAATACTGGGAATGAGGAGTTGTGTGTTTTGCAGGCAGCTTTGATGGAGCAATTTCACAGAGCAGAGTTTTGGGGCTGCAGCCGTCGTGTGCGTGGGAGGGTCACGGATGAAGTTTGGGATGAGCTGGAGAACCAGGCGCTGTCCAGCTTCCCTGCCTGTTTCCTGGGGGAGAGAATCCAGCTTTTGGTGGCTGCTGGGGAGGGACAAAGCACTGCAGGGACATCCAGGGAGCCCAGAGCACTTGAGTGACTGGAGAAACACCCTCCCAGCCAGGGGTTCAGCTTGGGGGGAATTTAAAGCTTGGCACCAATCCCACAAACCAGGCACCTGGGCTGGAGCTCTCAGCAGGCAGGAAAGCACCCCAAAACCACTCCTGGTGGCCCTGCCTGAGATGCTGGTGGGGCCACATTCAAACTGGGATGCACTGCAGAGCCCCTGGACACGATGATTTGGGAGCTGAAGCCCTGTGAGCCCCAGCTGGGGAACTGCAGCAGAGCTGGGGCATTCTTCCATGGGTGAGGTATTCTCTTCCAGGGAGGAATGCTCTGCCAAGAGAGCACAGCGTGCTGGCTCAGGTGTTGAAGGTAGAAGGGAGGGGGCAGGGAGGCAAAAAACCCAGCCAGAACTCCAGTCTGAAGTTGAATCACCTCTCTGGGGTGACAGGAGCCTGATCCTTTAGGATCCATGAGCAAGGAACGACTTAGATATTCCCATCTGGAAGCAGTACGGGACTGAGCCTCACTAATTAACATTTCCAGCAGGATCCTTCTCCAAGCTCCATCAGCATTCCTCTCCCTGTCTCTAAACAAGTCAAAGCATTGCTACAATTTATGGAAAAAAAAAAAAAAAAAAAAGTACTGGAAATCGAGCCAAGAGGATCAACGTAAACCCTTGAGCTAATTTTTTAGTTCTGTTCCAGTGTTTAGGAAAACTCAGGCTCCACAGATCCAGATTTCTACCAGATCACCCCTCTGAGGCAGCACGTGAGTCAGGAGGAGCCGAATTTGAAAACAGCAAAGGTTCCACCCTTGGGGCTTCCAGGGAGTTGCAGCTTCTCCAGTTTAAGTCGCTCCAAAGGATTTTCCATGTGCTTTGGATCTGGGCAGTTCTCCCTGGGACAGGGCAATCCCTGGGCTGGCCCCCAGGGCTGTTTGCTGAGCCCCAGAGCTCTGGGTGCAGCACCTCCCTCCTGGGCTGACAACAAAAAACTTTGTTACTCCATGCTGGGCTCCTTTTGTCTTCTCCTCCGGACCCGGTGGGAGCAAGAAAGACAATTTGGGATAACTCTGTGTGGGAGCCTTTGATTCCACAGCATACAGGTTATGAGCTTTGCTGTTGTGTCATCAGGTGCAATTAAAAGGAGTTAATTGTGGAGCAGCTCCTGCCCTCGAGGTTGGTGCACAAAGGCTTCTCAACGTGCCTCCAGCAGGTCAGGGAGGGAATTATGGAAGGACAAAGCAAAAATAAGGATTCATTTCCCAGCACTAATCTGGAGCAATTACTGAGGTAGGTCTGCATGCCAGCAGTGTTTCCTCGTGCTGAATGAACCTCTGCAGAAGATGCTCCTGAAGATCTCCAGCACCATCCTCGACTTCTGCTTCCAGTGGATCCCAAGGGATCCTTTCCACACAAAAAAAGCCCAAACTGAGAATTCTCTACCATGAATCTGCAGTAGGGGATGAAAACAACCCCAGCAGAGGTGGATCTGTAACCAAGATCCCTGAACTGTGGATCCTGTCTCCTCCTCAAGGAATGCTGTGGGCTTCCAGCTGCCACATCCTCCTTTTTCCCCACCTGGGGGCAGATCCTGCCTCAATTTCCCCCACCCATCTCTGAATTCTTGCTCACCACAGAGAATCCTCCCCAAACCAGCCTTGACATCACAAGGAGGGTGGGGCATCCTTGAATCAACTCCTCTGGTTCTTCTGGCCTCAGGTGCTGGAGTTTGTAAACAGGCTCAGCTCTGGGCTGTACATTCTTGCTTGGGTGACAAATTCAGCTTTTCTATGATAATTTTTTTAAATAGATCAGGAACAGGCAATCTCAGCTTTTGTATGTGACTCTAAAAAATAAATGGCTGAATATTATCTAGATAACTGCTTTTAAAACCCATCTCTTCCTACAGAAATTGTAAACGAGTAGAAAATTTAAATAGTCTTTTGTAGAAAAGCAAGGACAATACAAGTCATAAAAAAATTGCTCTTGCCTGCCTCTCTCTTCCCCCCACCCTGTGGACAACTGAGGAAGAGCTGGTGATACTCAGAGGAGTTTCCTTCTCCAAAATGTTCATTCCTGTGGTGTTTGCAGTGTGACCAAACGCTGCCGGCTCCCACAGGTGTCCCTCAGGCAGTGCTGGAAGTGTCCCCTCGAGGCAGGGATTCCTTCAGCCATCAAGAGCTCCCTCAAGTCTCATCAGAACAACTCCCAGCACGACCCCAACACCGAGATTTCGGGGCCGGCACCTCCCAACACGCAGAGCCCACGGAAGGAGGGACAGAGGGAGGGAGAGAGAAGGAAGGGGGAGATGGTTTTCCACAGAGAATCAGAAATTCAGCAGTTGCGTCTGATGAGGAACAGTTATCAAATAAATAATTACCTACAGAGAGGTTTCAGAGGAGACAACCAACTTTTTACTCAGCGATTCAAGCCAGCTCCCAGCCAAGTCCCAGGCAGAGAAGCCAACCCCGGCTTCCAAATCAGCCCAAACTCAGCACCTGACAGGAGGCTGAGGATAATACTGAGTGTGTCACCTCGCTGAGGAAGGCACCAGGAGCACCGAGAGCCCTCCCTGCCCGTCAGGCACTGGTGCCATCCTCCTCGATGACGCGGTTCATGCTGGTGCCGTGTGTGATGTGTGTCATTGGGTTGCTGCTGAGGTCCCTGACGCTGCTGTGCCGTGACTGCTCGTTCAGGCGGTGCGAGCTGCTGTGCCTGGAGTGGTCGGTCAGCCGTGACATGCTGCCGTGAGGTAGTCGTTCCTCCACGCCCCTGTAGCTGCAGGGAGTGTACCTAATTTAGGGTGAAAAACACGGGGAGATTATCGCAGCGCTGCTGAAAGAATGGAAACGGAGGTTTTGTGAGGAAAGGCACTCCCTACTCAGCTCCTACAGCCTCCGGGCAAAGCATTTCAGCTCCTCGCACAATGGGTCCCGCTCGGTTCTTACTCCAGCTAATTGATAATTAAGGGAGTGAAACTCTCCATGATTAGTTACTCTGGAAACCTTAGCTCCACCTCAACTCAGAGCGGGCAACTTGTGCCCTTGTTTACTTGGGCAGAGCCAGGAGTATTGACAGACACAAAATCCACTGACACACGGACAAAAGCAGCCAGGAAAGAGCTGAGCTGGTGCTGGGGCAGGTTTGTTTTCCCACACGGTGGAACACAGATCGCTCCGTGCAGGAAAACCAGCCCCGCCGTGTAATTAATTCACCAAGACCAGTATCTAAAAATACCACGGCATTTTTCCTGTCTAACAGGCAGAGGAGATGCACCAGAACATCTCGTTTTAGCAGAACTATGGCTGGAAGGAGCCTGTCCAATCTTCTGCACAAGATTTACCCAGAGAAGTTGTGGACTCCCCACATCTGGAATTATTTGAGGACAGGTTGCACGGGGCTTAGAGCAACCTGGGAGAGTGGAAGGCAATGATCTTTAAGATGATCCCACCCAAAGCAGCCAGGATTTTTTGGAGCCACTCAGGGAGGTGGCAGGAGATAATATTTAAGGTCCCTTCCCACCCAAAGCAGCCAGGATTTTTTGGAGCCACTCAGGGAGGTGGAAGGAGATGATATTTAAGGTCCTTTACCACCCAAAGCAGCCAGGATTTTTTGGAGCCACTCAGGGAGGTGGAAGGAGATGATATTTAAGGTGCTTTCCCACCCAAAGCAGCCAGGATTTTTTGGAGGCCGCTCAGTGAGGTGGAAGATGATGTTTAAGGTGATCCCACCCAAAGCACCCAGGATTTTTTAGAGGCAGTTTAGTGAGGTGGAAGGAGATGATCTTTAAGATGATCCCACCCAAAGCACCCAGGATTCTTTGGAGCCACTCAGGGAGGTGGAAGGAGATGATCATTAAGGTCCCTTCCCACCCAAAGCAGCCAGGATTTTTTAGAGGCGCAGCTCAGTGAGGTGGAAGATGATCTTTAAGGTCCCTTCCCACCCAAAGCACCCAGGATTTTTTGGAGCCACTCAGTGAGGTGGAAGGAGATGATCTTTAAGATGATCCCACCCAAAGCAGCCAGGATTTTTTGGAGCCACTCAGGGAGGTGGAAGATGCTCTTTAAGGTCCCTTCCCACCCAAAGCACCCAGGATTTTTTGGATGCTCGTACCGTCCGTCCCGCGAGCGGTGCAGGCTGCCGTGGTAGCTGCTGACTTTGCTGTGCACGCTGCCAGCTTTGCTCCTCTGCTCATCCAGCATGGCCAGCTGCGTGGACGAGGCGTGGGTGGAGGTGCCCTGGGTGGAAGTGCCCCTGGATTTTCGGATAATGGGGGTGTTGGGGTCCCTCAGGAGGGACTGGGCGAAGTCCGGCTCTTGCAGCACTTGGCGGCTCTCGTTGACGACTCTGGAGGAGCAGTTGGAGCAATTAACGCTAATTACTGCGGCATGAAGCGATCACAGCACTGCGACTGTGCTTTACAAACAGAACAAGTAGCAAACAAGAGCATTATTTACATGATAATGTCCCTGTTTGCCTGATTTTGAAGCACCTCTCTATCCGGTTATTTTAGCCTTGAAGGATGGACCAAAAGTCACGGAGGAGTCACCAAAAGGCTTCTGTCTTTGTGGATCTGTGACATTCAGGTGCATTTTTATATTTAATTATTTATATTTACATTTAACGTCTGTCCACGGGGCCAGGTCTCCCCTAGCAGAACTTCTGGCCTGAAGGGAATTTAATTTTAAAACATCTTAAAGGACGCTGTTTATTAGGAAAGTACCTACCCATGGCTACCACAAAATCACACAGCTTGTCTCTAAATCGATGCCAACCTTAATCTAAATTAATTTCAACCCTACAGAAGCTCCAAGAAATTCTTATTGTCACTATCAAACTGCTCTTCAGCACCAATGCACAAGGAAGATTAAAAGCAGAGACAAATTCTTGCAGCTGCAACCACGGTGAGAAGAACTTGTGTTTAATTTCAATTTAAAGCTCTGGTTCAGTTGGCTAGGTGCACATTTATAAATGAAAAGTTTCCATTCCACCTCTCAGTAAGAGGCAGAGTAGTTGCAGTGTTTATTCAACACTTAATTCTCGTTAAAAACATTTTGAAGACAGACAAATGCAGATGTGATTCTGGAAACAAAGAATAATTAGGGAGAAATAAGGAATTTTTTGAGCTGTTGCCTGCGTTCTGAATAGTGACTTTTTCATCCGTTCCTGCCTTTGCCTCCATGAAAAACCAACCCAAACTCTGTGCCAGGACAGCAAGGGAAGGGTTTATCTGTAAAATATCTGCACTCACTCTTTTTTCCTGCGCCCATGGAAGAAGCTGGCCCACTCAAAGCAGGTCTTCTTGCTTCCTACCCAGAACACCGAGGGGATCCCAACCACCAAGGCCATCAGATACTTCATGAGGAACAAAATCAGATCTGGACGGCTCATCTGAGTGACCTGGAGAAGAGAGAAAAAGAGAAAAAAAGGAAGATTCAACGACCCATCCACTGGTTTATTTCACACATTTAAATCATCCCTCCCTGCCTGGAGCCAAAGCAAACATGGTCAGGATTCCTTTGTTCCCTGGCTCCACGGAGCATGACCGAGAGGCTGCACAGCCCAGGGCTGGCTCACACAAAAGGCTCAACTGCTGTGAGGTCCTGGCCTTTATTTGTATTTCTGGCCTTTTGTCCCTGCCCTGAATAATTGTGAAATGTTTTCTAGTCTGCAAATCAGGAAGAGTGGTTCCTTTGATGGGATTAACCTATATAGGACCAGGTGCTGTGGCTGCTCCTGAGAGAAATGCTTCATGGATGGTCAACACTGATCCTTTATTCCTTGGAAGGTTTCCCTGTCTCCCTCCCTCTGGAATTCAAGGTACAAGTGTCCGGTTCTTATCAACCCAGCAAAACTTTCTCTCTTCAGGGAGATCAGCTGAACTTGAAAACGCTCACAAGATCTGCTTTTCCAAACGTTTTTATACACAAAGGGTTTGTTTAGAAAAGAAGACAAATACTTTCTTTCCAGGGTGGTCTGTAGGGTAGCTGCAAAACAAATACCCAGGAGCTTTCTGGAACTGATAACCTGGCTCTAAAACTGAACCTTCAAGGAGAGAGAACTTCCAGAGCAAGCCTGGAAGAGGCCACCAAGCTGTGGAGAGAAGGAACAAACTCTGGTGGTGTGAAATCCTCTGTGAGCATTTGTGTGATTCTGTGGAATTCCAATAATTCCAGCAACTGTGAGAACTGGGATAAAGGCTGGGAGTGTTGGGAATGTTCACCTGGAGAAGAGCAGGATCCAGGGAGAGCTCAGAGTCCCTTGCAGAGCCTAAAGGGGCTCCAGGAGAGCTGGAGAGGGACTGGGGACAAGGGATGGAGGGACAGGACACAGGGAATGGCTTCCCACTGCCAGAGGGCAGGGATAGATGAGATTTGGGAAGGAATTGTTCCCTGTGAGGGTGGGGAGGGGCTGGGATGGAATTCCCAGAGAATTCCCAGAAAACACCATTTCCCCTAGCATTTCATCCCCATTCTCCTGAACTTGCCATAGCTAAAACATCATTTCACCCACATTCTCCTGACTTGCCATGCCTAAAATACCATTTCAGCCCAATTCTCCCCAGCTTTCCAGAGCTCAAACATCATTTCAGACACGTTCTCCTGAGATTTCCAGTGCTAAAATATCATTTAGTCCCCATTCTCCCAGGATTTCCATAGCTAAAACATCATTTCATCCACCTTCTCCTGACCTGCCATAGCTAAAATTTACATCATTTCAGCCTCATTCTCCTGAGATTTCCAGAGCTAAAACATCATTTCCCAGGCAAATCATCATCCCAGCCCAGAGAAGCTGTGGCTGTCCCTGGATCCCTGGGAGTTTCCAAGGCCAGGTTGGACACTGGGAGCACCCTGGGATAGTGGGAGGTGTCAGAATTGGAACTGGATGAGTTTTGGTCCCTTCCCAAACCACTCATGACTCCCTGATCTCAAACACCCACTGGCCACGAAATGACCTGGCCTTTAACAAGAGCTTCCCTGCTTTTTGTCACAGCTGAAGGAGATTTCCAAACCCCTTGAAATTTTCTACCACCTTGAAAATTTTTGATTTTCTCAGGAGATGAGAGCTGAGGACAAGAAAGAATGTGGAGGACAAAAAGCAGATTTATCCTGATGTCAACAGAAATAAACTCAGTGCACATCCTACATTAATTACGGCTGTTTAATTGTGAGGAGGTGCCCATGAAATCTTTGCAACATCCCAGAAGCTGTCTGAGACAGGGACTGGTGCTCTGTGAGGTGAAGGTAAGCTTGGAATACTCTGAGAATTCCCAGGGAACAACCAGCCCCCACCTTGCAAGAAGCTGCTCTGGCCTAGAGGGAATCAAAAAGTCAAAAGAAATGAGAAAAAGAATGGCTGAACACTGAAATGTGGGAGGAAAACCACTTAAAAAGTGTTTAATCTCAGCAATAGGAAAGAAATACTGCACCAGCTATGAAAGAATTCCATCTTTAGAGAAGGATTTTGGAATGGCTTCAAATACAAATTGTGGCACCTTTTGAGTCCTTGACAGAGACAGAGCTCCCCTCTGATCCTGTATTGATGTAGAAACACAGGTACAACCTCCTAGAACAACATCCAGAACAGGTTTTCCCCCCAAACTGAAAATTCAGAGTCAAATCATGCCCTGTGTCAGGGAGTTTGTCAGAAATAAGATCCCACCCTGTGATATTCCAAGCATATTCCAATTAATGCTTCCTCTGGTTTAATCCAGCAATTCCTGGTTTAATATTTTGTATTATTGCCCATTTTTAGTCCTGTCACCAGTGGAGATGGAAAGTGAAAGTGCAGAAGTGTAATGAGCATAATTAGATGTTCCTTAGGAGTTCTGCATCCACCTCTGCCCCAGGAAAACCACGGATGCTGAAGGGTCTTGGACACCACTGGACCTTCCTGCACCATTTAACAGAATAGTTCTGAGGTGGTTTTGGAGCCAGCCTGTGAGATTCTATCCAGGAATCAAAAATATTCATGATTACCCAATAAAAAATTACCAGCAAAACGAAGCTCTCAAAAATCCACCTTATTATTCCATCACGAGCTCGTTTGGCACTAAGTGGAATGAGTGGTGAAATTCATAATTTCTTAATGAAGGTGACATTCAGGTGCATTTTTATATTTAATTATTTATATTTACATTTAACGTCTGTCCACGGGGCCAGGTCTCCCCTAGCAGAACTTCTGGCCTGAAGGGAATTTAATTTTGAATTTTTTCATGAAGAATAAACCACCAGTTCTAGTGCTAAAGCTCACTGGATTACTTCCACCAAGATATTACAGTAAATCACTCAACAGCAAAACTCTTGGCTCAATGTGTTTGTGCTGAGTGGTACAAATAATTCTAAGTGAAAAAATTAAAATAAATACATCCAACAAATCTTTCAGGCGAAAGGAAGCACGTCCTGCTCTTTGGTAAAAAAAAAAAAAATTAAACATCACTAAACACTTTTCTCCAAATTAAGCCTCCAAGCAGCCAATTTAGGGAGTAACACCCATTAAACTCACATTAATACTAAGTGACTGCACCTGCTTGAAACAATATTAATCTGCAGATATGAGGTATTTATAATAATTAACAACATTTATAATAATTAACACCAGAAAAATGAAACTTGAAATTACTCTTCCAGGCTTAAAAAACAGGTGTTTGAACCCAAAGGCATTGGGGCACCTCCAACCCCAAAACACTGGGACAGAGACCAGTTTTAAAAACAGCAAAATTAGGCAAAAACTCGCTCATGCTCATCATCAAAACTTAAGGTTTTTTACTGCCCAGCTATTTAGGAAGAGTCAAAAATACAACTTCAAAGAGTGCAGCCTTGGATGAGGCTAGATTTATTCACCCCACATGAAATTATGAATTCACCTAGAATATCCAAACTCAGACAAAATGCAAAATATTTTCCAAAAGCACCTGTGACCATGATCTGCTCTGGGTCCTTATTTATAATAAATTTTCCCTGACAGGGAATGTAACCTTGAACAG
>VZTT01065210.1:0-13967 GCA_013400855.1 Buphagus erythrorhynchus
CGGGGCCGCGCTCCGCCCCCGCGGGAGGAGCGGCGCGATGGCGGCGGCGGGGCGGCGGCGCTGAGGATGATATCGCGATACGCGCGGAAGCCGGTGCAGGCGTGAGTGGCCGCCGCTACCCCGGTTCCCCGGCACGGCCCCGAGCCCGATCGCGGTCCCGGTCGCGATCCCCCCCAGCCCCGCTCCCGGGCCTGCCGCCCGCGCTCCCCCCAGAACCAAACAGGGCCCCGTGATGGCCCGGTCACCCCCTGCCCCCGACGGGAGAGGGTTCCTGGGATTCCCGGGATTCCTGAGCACCGGGCCCGGCCAAACACCGGTGTGACAGAACGCCACTAAATCCCTGTAACTGGCTTTTTTTCCCTGACCCAAGAGTTGGGTCAGTTCTGACTTACTCGGCTCGTTTGCTCTTATTCTATTTAATTTAATTCAATTTAATTAATCTACAGGGATAATGGCATTTTCTCTGCTTTTAGGGAGCTGTAGCCCGATTCACAACATCTTAAGTTTAACTGATTTTGAAGCCAAGACCTTTAACTCCATATTTATCCTAGAGTTAGTTTTGACACCTTAAACCTACAGCTTTGGTGACAAGAATTAGCTTTGTAATAATTGTAATAAATGTATGCACAGTCCTTGAGAAGCAGGAAAGAAAAACCGATAAAAATGTATGCACAGTCCTTGAGAAGCAGGAAAGAAAAACCTATAAAACTTACTGGGAACTCCGTAAATGTTTATTCTTGTAAGTAATGCCGAGTTCCGCTTCTGTTTTTTTTTAGACAAGGACTCCCAAAACATGCCTTGAGGCATCACCCACTGCCAGAGCCACGGGCTCAGGTGTGCTCAGCCACACCCACGGCTGAAAACCTCGGCCAGATCTCCAGGTACTTGTCCTGACATATCTGATCCAGCTGTTCTGATACAGCCAGGCTTTGTTTACTGACACATCTGATTTGTCGTTGTTTATTGTGGGTTGTTTTGCCTTTATTTATTTATTTTTTTTTCCTGTGTTTTAGGGAGTTGGGAATCCATAAGGAATTGGACAATCATGGGGATCCACGGACTGCCAGTCAGGGTTGTGCTGACACCTCCACAGAAGACAGCTCAGTCTTCTCCTGGGGCTATGACGTGAGTAGAACATAATCATCCAAGCTAAATCTAGAACAGAAAGACACTTGAAATACCACTGCAAAGACATGTCAGAACAAAAATGATTGGATCTGTCAAAAAATCATGGTAGTGATTAGAGAAAGAACATCTTTTTTACTGCTTTCCATCTTTCAGTTCAAAATACCTTAGGCTCGTACTATTCTGTTAATATTCTGCATTTCCACTAAAAATTTTGGAAATGCAAATCATTTAGTGCATGAGTGTTTCTATAAATGCTGTTATTGTGGAACCCCAGCCATGGCTGGATGACTTCCAGATACTTGGCATGAGTTTATCAAACTTCTGCATCCTTGCATGTTTCTCAAAATATAGTAAGCTCCTAAAACATTATTTTCATTTAGAAACGTTTGATTTGTTCTCCTTCCACCAAAGTCAGGTGTGCTGTTGCCTTCTGGGAGGTTAGATGGAGCTGTTTAGATTTAAATGACCCCAGAACTGACCCCAGTTTCTATCTACATGTAAACAAAGGACCTGACCATCCCTCAGGTTCAGTGTTTCCCACCAGTCTGCATTGCTTTTTGTGTTGCTGTTGTTTGTGGACACTGGAATCAACAAATCCTTCATTGCATTAAAATATCACTGAATTTTATCCTTCCTGTTCTGATTTCTTTAAGTCTTGTAGCTTAATATAATAATATGGATATTTCAAAATGTCTTAATAGTTTTTTCTGTTGTGTCAACGTAAGCTTTTTATATGGCTGCCATCTGTCTTAAGAGCAGGCTGAATCATCTCCAGGAGAAAATTATTTAAAGTTAAAATCTTTTTATGCAATCCTGCTAAGCTTTAAACAAATAGTTGTGTTTTTCAAGTATATTTAAGAAGATCAATTTAAAAACCCCTGCAAATGCTATTCACAAGGTATTTTCTTTCCTCTCTAGGAATTTGACAAAGCTGCTACACAACAAGTTCAGCAGATGTTCAGACAAATTGATGAGCTTCTGTATGAGCAGAAAGAAAACGTTCATGTTGAGGGACTGCGGGAAGAATGCCACCAGTGGTCCTCCAGCTTTCCTCATCTCAGGTATTTTATAAATGGACTGGTGGTGGTACCTTCACAAGGCTAGGGATGCACACATTTAAAACACCTGTTTTAAAACAGGTGGCAGGGTGGGTTTATGCAATTATGCTGTAGATAGAGGTAAAAAGATCACTCTGGTGATGTGCCTGCCTGTCGTTAATAAACATCCTCTTACCTCACATGTGGTTCCTCGACAGAGGTTTGTTGCTATCTGCAACTGACTTGGCCTTAACGGAGCAAAATTCTCTTAGAAAACTGAAAGTGTCACCAGGAAAACTGCACAACTTCCCAGGAAAACTTTTAGGATTTGCCGCTGCTCTTACACCCTTTGATAATCATACTGCCAAGGTTTTCTGCTGTATTTATCCTTTGCTTTTGCCGTGGCAGGGTGGTGGGGAAGCAGGTGGTGACCCCCACAGATGAAGGGTATGGATGGTACTCGAGTTCCCCCTCGAGCAGTTTGGCTCCCTCAGATGTAAGCTCACCACAGGAAAAGGATTCTGATGAGTAAGTACCAGCAGTGAGCCTGGATCATGCCAAGGTGGGAAGGCAGGTTTGTTCTCTGCTTCTTTAAGTGTGCAGCCTTCCTGTTATGCTGAGTTTTGAACACAACACACTCTTTTTTTTTTTTCCTTCTTAACTTTATTTAGTACACTTAGAATAGCAAGAACACCTAGCTGTGCTTTTGCTGACTACAGTGAACTGGGCTGCTTTCTTATGTGTGTACTGTAGCTCATTTTATTATCAATCATCTGTTAAATTTGCCTAGGCCTTAAAAAATACAAAGCACTATGTTAGTGCTGCTTTTATTATTTAATGTTTTAGAATGCTTTCTAATCAGCTTTGGATATTTTTCCTGGAAGTTTCAGGTTCCTTAGCAAGGATTAAAAGCTATCCAAACCAAAAGTTGTTACTGTAATGAATAATTTTTTGGCCTTGCTACTGCTTGCCATTTATGACCATGCTGTCTCTGTTATTTGAGGTGGAATAACAACTTATCTTTATTTCTGCTTTCTGAAAACTGTCACCTGTTCAGATTTAGGGTTTTGGGCAAGAAGGTGCCTCTTTTTGTTGCTCCTGCTCGCAAAAAGGCTGACCCTTCCAAGCCTCAGACCTTGTGTTCCTCAGAGAGTGATGAAGGGGAAGAGGAAGTCATTCTCTCCGAAGGCATAGTGGAGGAATACTTGGCATTTGACCACAGAGATGTGTAGGTATTCAATATTAAAATAGTGTCCTGGGGTTCCTGCAGTTAAGATACACATACTTGATTTATTATTGATAATTTATTTATCTTTTCTCTAGGGAGCTTTCAAAGGCTTGAGGTTGCCCAGGCACTGGGAATTTTCCGAACCTATTTCCTAGGACAATTTCTTTCACTAAATTATGTTTAGGAATTTTTTGATTATTTTTCAGGCTTTCCATTTTTTGTGCTTGGTTTGAATAATTCATGCCATCACAACTAAGAGCCTGTGTATTTAATAATACGTGTTTAAACACCATTTATTTTTTATACTATGTCAAATTCACTGCTGTTAGTTATGCAACAGCAGTGTGCTGCTTCTGTTATGTTATTGGCATTTTGGGTGGAATTGTACCTTCCTGGATTTTTTTCAATGGTAGTTTTAAGTTTTAGAGTGGATTTTATGCTTGTCAAGACACAATTACCACTATTTTCATCTTTTTACTCCTTTACATTATTCAGCCCTACAGTATGAACATGTGGCCTGGGTAAGGACTCTGGAGGGTGCTGTCAGTTCCTGACTACTTAATTGGTTTTAATAATTAAAGCCACTTATTTGCATGGACCATTAAATTAAAATTGTTATGTTTCTTGGTTTTGCCAGGCTAGAGAGACATTGCTGCAGCAAATAATATCACTCTCTTGTCTTCAGGATTCTGTCCTGATATTAGATATGGAGCCTAACAATGTGATGAAGAAATATCACTGTCATGATGAATACTGATTTTTTTTACTCGAATTTGATCTCATGGGTAAATTATTGTTCATGGAGTATGATTTATAATCATTCTGTATAGGGACACCAGGGTGGGTCAGTCTTTTCTCACTGAGGTCAGTGGGAAAACTAAAAGTAAGTATAGGACACAATGTGTTTCTGGTGTAGGTAATACTTATATTTTTACAGGGAGGAGGAGTTGCATGAGAGGAAAATGGGACTATCCTCTGGCAGATGGAAACTGGGGTTTCCTCCTGTCTCTCCCTATTCCTGCATGAAGGATTCTGTGCTCATGTTTGTGTTTGATGATGTGTGGAGCGAAGTCCTGGTCTGCATGGAAGAATTGATCTGCAGGCACTGGGAAGGGTCAGCCTCTGGTAAGGATCACAGTTAAGGTGAGGGCTCAGGAGGATATTTCAGCTAATTTTGCAGAGATGCCATGGGAGAGCCATGTATTTGGGAATGATCTCTTCAGTGGGAATGAAAAGGTTATTTTGCTAACAGTTTGAAACATGTCTTCAAAAAACTTAGCAGAGCTTCTCATCCGAGGTGACTCTCTCTAAAAAAAAATTATTCATAGCACTCTCCATGACTAGCAATGCCAATATTGACAGGAATTCTCTGCTGCTTTGCACAGATGATGAGAAAAATATCATAACAGTAGAAACGCTCCGAGCAGATGCCAGAAGCCCTTTGCAGTTGGATCCTCTGCCTGCACTGTTACCTCGGGTGCCACACACGAAGATGCCCTCGGTGACATCAAATCTGGTAAGGATTTTTAGCCAGCTGTTGTTTTGTGTGGGGATGAATCACAGTGTTACCTCAGCAAACACAGTGGTTGTGTTTAGGTAAATGACTAGTTCAGACTTTGTGTGAATGCTGGCTGTCCTTTCTGACACTCTATTATTTCCTTTTTTTTTACTTTATTATTCACTTTTTCTTTATTACTCAGTTGGAAGTTTTAATTCCTACTTTTCTCCTTGAAACAGTATTTTATATCTGTGTATGACAACCATGTGGTGGGTCATGATTCAGGATGTAGTTCTTTCCACAATTTAATGTTTCAATTAAATAGTGAGATTGAGGAGTGTGCGTATGGGATCCCATTCTCACATTAATAGTTAATTCATCCAGCAAGAAGGGAGAAATCTCTGCAGTTCTAAACCATGTTTTTTTTTTTTCTCAGACACTGAATTTAACTGTATAATCTGCTTTAGATTATCTGCTTCTAGAGTGCTGAGCCCCAAAGTGTTACCTCTTTATTCCATTTTAATTCATCTTTTTCCTTCTTATTTATTTTTATTTCTTTCTCCTTTATTTCTTCCCCCTTGCCTGTCCCTTGTGTCTCCTTACTGTGTGTGTAGTGCCCAAAACCCAGAGGTGGCCGCAAAAGCAAAAAGAGGAGAAAAACACCTCAAGTATGTATGGGATTAAAGCTCTGCTATTTTCTACTTGCTCTTGTTATGGTGGGTGGGATATGATGGTTTTTTCCAGATCAGTCTGTATCTCAGAAAAGGACTTTGCAGATCTGTTCTTGACATAAAATGTCAATATACACTGAAAATTATTTTTGTAAAGCTTCTGATTATAGTTGGAAGATCAGCAAATGAGCTGGTCAACTGGAAAATATTAAGTATTAGGACATTTTCTAAGCACTATTGTTAAAAAAAGAATTGAATGTTAAGATCCCCTAGCTGGGGAAATAATATTACTGAGTATATATCTGGATGTCATGGAAGAAATTAATGACTTTTCTCCAAAGTGATTTACAACGTCTTTAAATATGTGTGTGTGTNTTTGTCCTCTGTGAAAATTGTTTTTGTTATGTTAAAAATCAACACACATAATTTCTGCCCACGTATTTTATGATTAAAGGCACCTGTAGGTGAGCACTTTGGTAACAGCAGTTGTCAGGCTGACCATCTCTCTTTGGGTAATTTTTTGTTGTTGTTAGGGACCTGGATGACAAACGGCCAGGTTCGAGTTCCCTCCTCTCTATCCGGGCGTGGCCAAATCGTCCCCTGGAGCTCAGCACCTCGTCCCTGTCCCGCTGCACGAGGAGGAGGAACCCTCCCCCACGGACCCTGCATCCCATCGGGACCTCGCGCTCCGGGGACGACGTCTGTAGGCGCCTGTACGTCCCCAAAACAGCCTCTCCCTGCAGGGTACCAGGGCCAGAGAGCACGGAAGGCATCCCTGGGTAGGGAGGACATGGATTATTGGAGCGAGGAGAGCACAACTCCCCTGAGAAAGCTGAGTTGTTAAAGCTGATGTTCAGTGTGCTGCCAGCTGTGATGCAGTCAGTCACATACATTCCCATATCCAGGTAGTTTTGCACACGAGCAATAGACCTCAGACTGTCCCCTGCAAGCAAAGTGAACACCACCATCTCTTCCTTGATATGGCTGTCTTTTTCAGCAGCCTATTTTCAAGATAAATTTTAAAGCCTGCAGTTTTTAGAGGTCATACTGCATATCGCTATCCTAGCCCAGACTGGACTATAAACATGTTCAAATAGGTTATTTGACTGACCAAAGGGCTCTTAGTGAGCCCTCAATCACATCTAGAGTATCTTACTTTTACTTTGCACAATGACCTGACTGAATGGAGTCATTCACAAAGACCACAGGGTATCAGGAAACAATGCAGGATTTGATAGAACTGGCTATTGCATGTGTTCTAAACTGGTGTTTACTTTTAGTTTTGCGGTTTACCTATAAACTCATCCAGTCTGTTCCTGTTGAGAGACTTATTCCTTGTCCCTTCATAACTGGTGTTCCTCCTTCCAGTATTTTATATATGTGTTCCCCTTCCTCAGGCTTCAATCTAAGAAAAACTGACATCTCTGTTTTATTAAAATGTATTTTTAAATGTAAGTAGAGAACACTATGAAAGGTTTTTTTCATGTGCAGATTATGGTTTGAAGCTTTTCCAAGGTATTCTTACAGAAGAGTCAACTCCAGAAAGAACAATATTACACCTTTCCACCTGCCAAACATATTAATTGTTTTTTCTGTTTTTACTGGTGCATTCCAGCCTGACTGCACAGGAGCAGCTGACCTCACCCTCCCCATTGCTGCTGAACAGAAATCACCCCCTGCCACCCATTGCCACCACCACCACGGCAGAGCATGGGAGCACCACAGGACCCCACAGGCAAATGGTAACAGGCACAAGAATCTCATTTTATACTGAGTAATCTAAAGTTGTTACCACTGCTGGTCGAATTACCCAGCCCAAGAGTTCCAATTTATTTGTTGTTTTCTGACAGAAGGTCAAATAGATGCACGAAAAATGTATCAATTTTGAGTAATGGCATCACCCACACTTGCATGCTTAGTTCTCACTAATGCCAATTGAATGCCTCCCTCCTCATAACGAGGTATAAAATTATTCACTTGGAAAATCAGCTTTAATTCCTGGGTTAATTATTTTCAATGTACTGCTGCACTAAGAAAAAGCTGTAACTCTGTTGTTTCTCCTTGCAGAAACCTCAAGGGAACTCGAGCTGTGCTTACAGTGTCATGACACAAGAAGACACTCAGCAACTCCAGGAGCAGCTGCTCTTACCCGATCCCTTCTCCAGGCCTAACACAACCAGCACATCCTTGGTAAAGCATGGCTAATTACACCAGATCATCCTTAATTACTGAAAAAGGGTGCTTTGCGAATTAACATTAATCAGTGTCCAGCCTGTTTCAATATCAAATACTCTCAATTTAATTTACTGAAACTCCAACTCTACTGCTACCTTCTTGTATCTAACGATGTATTTTTATCTAAGCTTTGAAAGCTGTAATTTCAGCACAGCTTTTAAAGAGTTGCTTGATTGGTTTCTGAGAATAATTTCAACATCCTGGATTTAGCAGTTATAAAATCTGCTTTGGAAAAGCACAATTTGCTGAAATGGAAAGACTGCCTCTAACTGGCCCAGTGATAATTCTAAATTAACTGTTAGAAAAGTGTATTTTCTACTTCTAAAGTTGATTTGACCTTTCTTTAAAACTTTCCTTAGATCTTCACAACATCTAACTCATTACCAAATATCTGTGTTTGACTAGTTTGTAGTTTTATTTTAATACTGATTTTTTTTCATGCAAACAGAAATAACTTGACCTGTTTTTCCAGCCCCATTCCCAGCGCCGCCGTTCTTGCACTGTTATTGATTATAGTAATCAGTCCTGGACGAGGAGAGGATCCACAAGTTCAGGTATGCTCATCAGTCACAGGGTTTAGTAAGATCAAACAAAGGAGGCTTTTGGGACAGAGATGCATTTCCTACAGGGGTACATTCCTACAGGTAATTTCCACTGGGGAGGTTTTTCAAAGTTCCATCCATGTCTTTAATTTGCCATTTACAATGATGTTACCCTTGCTATGTCCTACTCTACTCCAG
Source organism: Buphagus erythrorhynchus (assembly GCA_013400855.1). NCBI lineage: Eukaryota > Metazoa > Chordata > Aves > Passeriformes > Sturnidae > Buphagus > Buphagus erythrorhynchus. Next base: position 8,538 of record VZTT01065210.1, read on the forward strand.
AGTATAGTTGGGTGCATTCTGTTGGTTTTTTTTTTGTTTTTATTACCACCAAATATTTAAATCAAGTAAAGAAGCTTAATGTCATCAGTCCCAGTGCCTCTCAGTGTCCAAGTTTTCAAAGCAGGAGTTGTCAGCTTAAGCAGAAATAGAAACTTGAGGTTAACAAAAGCAGTAAAACTGAAGTAATTTGTTTTTAAACAAACAAGGAGTGGTTCCTGCAGAAATGAAAATAAGTATCTGTTCCATCCCCCCAAAAAAAATGCAAGATGAGTTTTATGACTGTTGTATTGACAAAAACAATTTAAAATATCAGAGAAGCTTTGTAGACACGAATACTTAGTGAAACATCAAGGAATGCTGTTGCTCCCTGCAATGCAGCAACTTGGCAAGCACAAGTTTTGCCTTTTTTGCAAGTTATGAATTATGCAGTTGATAGCCATGTGTTAGAGTAAAAAGACATTTTAGTTCTAGGCTGGAGGAGATGTATTTGATACTTAGCTGTAATTCCTTCCCAAAGTCTTGAGGCTGTCCATGATCTCGTTTGTCAGGTCTTCCACTACGTGGCTCTGTGAAAGCCCATGGCCGAAGTGGATCAGGCACAAAAAGCAAACAGAGGCACTGACATGCCATGGAGAAGCATCCACCCAGCCATCCCTCTCCAGAGAGTCATGAACCACCTCTCCTTCCCAGCAAGGTCAACGTTGTTTACATGGAGTTTTCAAACACCCTTCCTTACAGATAGTTATTTTTATATAAATCTAAGCAGCAGCTGCCAAAGATTAGAAAGGGTGTACTTAAACATTCCATCTCCTGCCAGTAGAGAAAATGATGCTCCAGTGGAAGGGTGAATACATTCCAGTGAAGCCCAACTCCTAGGAAACCCAGCAAACACTCTCAGTCTGTGCTGTTTTCCATGAGGCTGGTGAAAGGTTCATGTCCTTACAGGCTGCAGGTACTGCAGGACCTGCTAATTTTTCCCTTGGGAAGGTTGACCTGGCCTTCCACAGGCATAGTGATTTACATTTTTAAAGAAATGTATTTATATGTTTAAATATGTTTAAAGCAATATTGTACTGGCAATAGCAAGCACTCAGCTTAGGCAAGTGATGAATGCTGTGGTAGCTGCAGCAGGTATGAACACAGGTGTGTAGAACCAAGGCAGCAAAGCAGGTGGCCTGGCAGCTCCCAAGGGCAGCACACCACTGCCTCTTCCTCAGTGACTGGAAAAGGTTGAACAGGCAAAAAGAAACTTCTTACTACAAGTAGTTTCAGACAGTACTCAAAATAAAATCCTCCTGGTGAGACATTTCATGGTAATTTCACAGAATAGCTCAGTGTCCCTTTGGAAAAATAGCTATAATTACAGATTATAGGTGAAAAAACAAGATTTCCTCACTCCAAGGTAGATTCAAGAAGCCACTGATGAGTGGAGCTTTTAGGAGCTGTGTCTGCCTGTGTGACAGACCTAACAGAGGCATTTGCTGGAGTTGGCCTTGTGGTTCCAGATAAGACAAAACCATCAAGTACAAGCTTCTCAAAATAAGTGATTAGTTGAAGGTCTTACTCCCAAACAGTAAGTGCCAGGCTGAGATGTAAAAACAAGCTGAAGTAACCACTGGCTGTATTTAAACAAAGTTAGGACACTCGACAAAAACAGTTGTTCCTTTCTAGTCAAAGAGCACTGTTTTCCTGTATTATTATTCTTCAAGTTACAGTTCACAATAGAAAAAAACACTGTTAGTATTCTTTATGAAGTGGCTCCCCTATTTCCCCATTCCAGACCAGCTAATAATTTTTCATCAATACTGAAGCTCACAAGTCCAGCTGATCCAAGCATGCTTTAATCAAAAACAGGGAACTGTGCAAATATAACTAGGTTAACCTGCCTTTGCATTTCCAAAAAAAAAAAAAAAAGCAACTCTGAGCTCAATCTATACGTCTTAAGTTTTCAGAGAGAGAAGCAGATGCTCACCAGAGACCTCTACTCACTAAACCATCTCAAAACACAATTTCTCTTCTGGAACACTGTGCAGTGTGTCAGTTATGTCAGGCAAAGTGCAGATAAGTATCCCATTTGTATCAATGCCATTCCTCAGGGACCAAGCGAGTTTTCTGTAGCATAAGTTACAAGAGCAGACAAATAAACTTGAATAGATTCTGTTAACATAATGTAGTGTTCTACAGCCTAGAGGAGTCAGTGGGTTTAAAAAAATGCAGTTGCCTCTAAGGCCATTTCTGTTTTTTGTACAGATGGCTGACACCAGGGACTGCTCCTGGACTGTTATTTATTTTGTGTAATAAAAGTAATCTTCAAGCCCTATGTTATAAAACACAATGATATACTCTACTTTCTCAAAATCAGGGTTATTTTTGAGAGCAGACAAGTGAAAGGGAACAGAGAGACCATCTACCTCTGGCTTCCCCCCAGGAGCTGTTGTTGAAGCTCTGAGGGCCTTCAACTCCCAAAGCGTTCACCTCGAGACCCTACAGCTTTGAAAAATGATCCTCCCTGGAAGTGTGCGGGATTTACTTGACTGAAATCAGAAGAATCAACACAATTGGCTTGTTTTAAATAGCTTATTTAGAAAAACATACAGAGAACTGGAGAATCAAAACTCTGAAAAAATTCCCACCTTCTTGTTTATTAAATCTGCAATTTTCCAAACTATCTTTATAAAACTACTAGAATATCTGAAAAAGACCTGTCGAGCTGATGTGCAAAGACCTTTAAAAATAGCAAGAGGTTTGTTAAAGAACAAGTGTGTGAATAGCACACATGGATCTCAGCTGTAGAGCATCCAAAGGGCTGGAGACAGTAGCACAGGAATGCCTTGTCTTCCTTGTTCAGCACGCATTCCGAGTCATGTCTCCCACTTACAGCCAGTCAATGCACACAGTCCAAAACAGGAGCCCGGAAAACACCCAAAATTCTCCCAAATCCATGTTTCCATAGAAAGTGAAACCTGGTATTTCAGTCTACGCTGTCCCTTCTGCCTTTCTTTTCTTGGCTGAGGTCTTCTTTCCTCCTTTCTTAGCACCGTTCCCGTACTTCGCTTCCAGCTGGGCAAAAAAGTTATCCATTTCCTTTTCTCGATCTCTGCTTCGGCTCTGGGGAGGGGGAAAAGAGCACCAACCAAACTCAAACCTTTTGTAACTTCCCAGGTTATCCTATTACAGGTTATCCTGTTGAAGTTTCATAGTTACACAAAATATTAAACTATATTAAACACTGTGTACAAACTACAGAAAGTTTAGTATCATCATTAAAACTCCCTGTTAAACTGTCTAAAACTAGTAGTTACTGCGTAAGTACCCCAAATATTTAACTCTTGTAAATTTTTAAAAAGACACAAGTAATAAAATCTGTACTGTACTCTGTTTCTAATTAAATTAAAGCACATAGTTAACATTAAGGCCAGGTTTTAACCTCAGGAATTCAGAAGAGTTGCAAGGATCCAAAATCAAAGATGCTCAGGGAAAACACTGTTATAAGCCAGTAACAAAGCTATCTGCAACAAACAGAAGAAACCTTACTTTAATCAGCGCCTGCAAGTCATTTTCTCCACCAAGGCCCAGTTCATCTTGAGTCTTTTTTGCCTCTTTAGCTTCTTTTTCTGCCTGAAAGAGCAAACAAAGTTTTTTTAAACAAGTATTTTGCATGTTATCTGACCAAGTCTTATAGGAGTTATCAATTGCTTTTTTGGGCATCTGTGTACAAATAGCTGCAGGGAAGTGCAAAGGGTTTCCAAGTTTGGCCACGGATAAGGAACCAGGCAAGGGAAGCCCATTCTGGTTTCACCATTTAGCAGAGCAGGAAGTTTTTCTGCTCTTTCACAGATGTTTGTTCCTGTCCCTCTTCCCACACCCATTTTTTTTTTATCTTGGTAAATACTACATTAAAGGTTACTGTGATGTGCATATAACATTCTACAAAGTGTCCAAAAGTACACAAGAGTCCATTTACTGCCAGAGCAGTTTCACACCTGCCAGAAGTCAACCCAAATGTATTTTCACCACTTGTTTGCTTTTGTTAACTCCAGCAACTCACAGCTTTGTAGATAAATGCAGGGACACACTAAACTGTAATAAGCCATTGTGTACAATAACGAAATAAAGAAGTAGAAAAGCCTTTCACAGTGATATGAGGTGGGGGGAGGTGATGACCACAGGTGACCAGCAAGTGCGTAACTCAGCAATCCTGTGACAAACATCTTGGGAACAGCGCCACTTATTTCTGCCAAGGGAAAAAAAGGTTATGGTAATCAATTGCTGCAACCTACCCGCCTTCTTCTGGACATCATCTTCTTCTGTGACTCCTTTACAAAAGCCTTGTAGGACGGGAGCTCCCCGGACTCGATGGCTTGCTCAATCATTTCCCGTATCCTGGGTTCATCCGTGTAGTCTGCACACATCACGGACTCCATGATCCGATCCATGTCACCCTTGAAATTCATGTACGCTGCCTTCACATCAGCCAGCTCTTCCTCCGAGTTTTTGTAGCTCTTCTGGAACTCTTCGATGTCTTTCACGGTGACCTGGAGCAAAGACGCGATGCTTTGTGAATTACAGGACTTACTCACCGGGAGAATTTAAGAGAAAACACATAAAACTGAACAACAGGGGGTTCTTGTGTCTCCCAGCCCCATCCCACTCTCACCTTGAAGAGCAGCTGCCAGTACTCCAGCCAGTCCCGCCCGTCCTGCAGCGCCTCGGCCTCCTCATCCACCATGCCCGTCTCATCGTACACTTCACGCTGCTTCTCATCGCTCAGCACGGCGTACACCTTGCCCAGGATCTGCAAGGGGACGCAGGCGTGGCCGGGAGGTCACTTGGGGAGCGGTCACTCGGGGGTCAGTCACCTACAGTCAGTCACCTTGGGTCACAGGATTGGGCAGTCAGGGTCGGGGTTGGTCACCCGGGGGATGGTCAGCGGGGTGGTCACTCAGGGTCGGGGTTGGTCACCCGGGAGATGGTCAGTGGGGTGATCGCTCAGGGTTCAGTCACTTGGGGGACAGCGGATCAGTCACTCGGGGGGCAGAGGACCAGTCACTTGTAGGGCAGTGGGTCGGTCACTCGGTGGGTTGGTGACCCGGGGGGCGGTGGGTCTGTTTCACTCGTGGCCGCCATGGACCCCCTCCCTCCCTCTCTTTCTCCCTCCCTCTCTGCTCACCTGGAAGCGGCGCGTGGCCTCCTCCTTCTGCTCGGGCGGGACGCGGTCGGGGTGCAGGCGCAGCGAGGCGCGGTGGTAGCCGCGGCGGATCTCCTGCGCGGCCGCGCCGCGCCGCACGCCCAGCACGCCGTACAGGTCCGCGGTGCCGAACGCGGCCTCGCACTGCTGCGGCAGCGACATCCTCCCGCGCCGGCAGCGACGCCGCAACACCCGCCCCGCGCCCGGGCTGCTGCTCCGCGGCTGCGCCGGGCGGGAAGAGC
>VZTT01065211.1:0-20260 GCA_013400855.1 Buphagus erythrorhynchus
ATGGCAGAAAGACTCCACTTGTCCCACTCAGTTTACAGCACTGAGCTCACACTCCCAGCCCTCCACACAGACCAAAGGATGCTCAGAACCACCCAAGACAGATGCACAAGTCTCATCTGAGGCTGCCCAGTGCTCACTAACAATTATTTGGGCAGCTATAATGACATCTCCATTCCTTGAAGAATGAGATGGCACAGCCAGGATTGCCCCCCAGGCCCGTGTGCCTGGATGGACACACTGCTCACAGCTCTCTGCTGCATCACCATCCTTGGCTGTACCAGCTCCTGCCTCCACACCAGAACCAGCCATGCTCAGCATTGCTTGGATTTTTGCAATAGAAGAAAATAAGTAGAAAAACAACCCATGAGTAACTCAGTAATAAACCAAAAAATAACTCAAATCCACTGAGTTATCACAACTGCCACACTCCACTCTAGGCAACTCTAAAATCCCTTCCAATCCCAGTTTATCCCTCATCCCTCTACATCCAGACTGACACTCCCACCCTGCTCCTGACATGAACCCCAAAAATATAAAACACTCAAATATTTCAGTTTCTCCATAATTCATGACAAGCAATAAAACACAACGAACAAGCACAGGGAGTGACAGAGAGAAGACACTGATTCAAAATCGGCAAAATTCCTTTTCCTTTGGTGCCCAAGGCCTGGCATGCACTGGATTATATTGATTTAAAGGTGGGCTCATTACACTGTGAGCAGAATCCCATCAGTGAAATGAAGTAGGAATTAATACTCTATCAGCCCATGCTGGGGTGCAATACAAACCTGCAATGATAAAATTACTTAACCAGTCTCCCACCCCCCTCCCCAGACTCCCAGCTCCCCCCACCTCCTTCTCCCCATCTCTTGCTCTGCCATTCCTGCATCTCTGGGCGAGTCTTCTTCCTTTTTCCCATCAAGCCAACACACACACACAGACATTTCATGGCAATCCCTGCCCCACCGACAGTGAAATGAGAAGGGAACAAAAGAGCAAACCTGGCTGCTCCATGTCCCCGTGCTCAGCTGGGCAGACAATGGTCCCAGCTGCTTCCCAGGAAGCACCCAGCCACAATGAGCCCAGCTCGGTGCTGAAGAGGGTCCTGGCTCCCTGGGGGCAGGAGGTTGTCACTGGAATGTGCATCTCATTGGTTACCTGTCAGCTTTCCTGGGCGGTTATGAAGTACAGTCGCTGCCGGAGGCTATAATGGGATGTAATAACGAGGCAGCCCTTCCACAGAGCAGCTTTGATTAGGTGATGGGAACTGGCAGCATCTGCTGGCTTTTAAAAAAACACACAAGCTCGAAGCTGTAAAATAAAGGGATTGCCAGGAATGTGGCCACTTTTTCAGGCTAAGAGGGGTGGAAGAGAGAAATAAATTACAACCTTGGTTTCTTGCTCTAATCTCTCCATCTCTCGCCTCTTTGGAGGTTCCATTGTTGCTGTCCCTCTAGGCTTAGACATTATTTCCTGGCTCCTCAGGTATGCTAGAAAAATGACATGTTATAATACCAGGGAATTACAGACTGTGCAGGAGGAAAGAGGAGAACTCCCTGCCCCACAAATCACTGCCAGCATCTCCTGTCAGCTGCTCAAGCTGCAGCCTGAGGAGGCACCTGCAAATTCACTGGGCAGGACTTTGCCATGGCTGGGGTTCACCTCTCCCACTTTCCACGTGGGCAATATCTCAAACTCACTGCAAAACCCTTGACAAAAACAGGACTTGAATGTGGCTGCAGCTTGGTGACTCCAGACCCTGTCAGTGGGGTCACTGGGTCCCAGCTGAATGCAACTAAATGCAATTTTGTCCTGACCATGCAGCACCTTGCACCTACCCCTGTTCCAGCACCACCATGCCCTGGTTTCCCCAGCACAGATGTCCAAGCTGGCACTGAGACATGGCAGAGACCAGCAGAAAGGTACTTCTCCTACAGGCTAAGGAAAACATGTGCAAGCAACATGGACATGAGAAAGCCCTGGGGTTTGGAATGCCAACTGGAAGAAATAAAACCTGACTAAATAAAGCACAGGCTGTGGAAGATGCTATGGATGCAAAGGGTGAAGTGTGCAGGTTAATGAACACACCAACCCACGACTCCCCAGAAAACCAAATTCAATCAATCTGTCTGTGAAGGACACACAGTGAGACAAGGGCTGGGACAAAGAAGGCAGGGAACATGTTGGCTTGGCTTTTTCAGCCCAAAAAGGAAGAGGAAACAGGGTTACCCCTGACAAACTGGCAGATCTGTGTGAAGCTGGGATTATTTCCAAGCAGCAGGTGATGCTTGACCATGCGAGGATCTGCACTGGGCAAACACTCAGCCAGGCACGGGGCAGGATTTGGGATTGGGTTGCTGTGGTAAGGACAAGCATTCCAGAAGCAAAGCAGCATTTTGCAGGCTCAGCACAGCTCTTCCTTTCAGCACAGAGCCCACAAAAAACAGCCCAAGGGCTTAACAGGGCTGAAATATGATGGCATTCAAAGGGGATGTCAGGAGGATGAACAGCCCTGCTCCTTCCCACTGATGCTGTGCTGGGCTGGAGAGTCGATGCCCTGCTGGGAGGGTGAGGTTTTACATCTTCATGAAGCACCAGCCAAAGCTGGGTTGGTGGGGGAAGGATTTCTCCTCTCCATGACCATGGTGGTGACATGAGGGACAGCTCCCCCTTGGCACTGCTGACACCAGGAGAGGTTGGGGATGGGATGACCACCCCTGCTTCCCCTTTGGTACCACACACCTGGGAAATCACCACCAAGAATATTTTTTACCATGACCAAGGGAACCAAACAGGTCTGATGGTCACTGAGGCCAACAAGCATCCCTCAACAGAGAACTCATCCTAACAAAGCAGATTTGGACAGGGGCAAGTGATTACAGGGTGTTTGACCAGATGATAAATCAACATGAGGATAGAATAAGAAAGTCTGCTAGGAGGCTTTGTAATATTAGGATACAACAGAAAAGAAAAAAGAAACCTTAAAAGAGCAAACAAACACCAAGTGCCATTATGTTTCCTCTGTTTGCCATGCAGAGATGAGGCCTCATGGCACCTCAGGACACCAGGCAGGGTTTTACACTCACACATAGGATGCTTTGGGTGCCCACTCTGAATACTGGGGAGCCCTGTCCCCATGTGAACCTCAGCCTGCAACTCTGCTTCATAAACTTGGCTTGGAACTTCACACTCTTCAAGTTCATTAATGCACTTTTTAAAATAGAAGTCAGCTCAGACAATGGTTTCTATTTTTATGGGCTGATCCACCTACACATCTGGTCACAATATGAGACTTCAGGCCAACTTTTAAAAATTGCAAAGAGTTATTCTGGTTCTGCACCACTGATTTGGGCTGTTTTACATGACATAAATATTTATACAATTACTGTTACTATCCTTCAATGACCAAAGTTATCACATTTCCAAGGATCTATATTTAAAGAACACAATACCCTGCTGGAAATGCAGCTTTAAATTTTAAATAGCTGTGTTCCTCCTCACACATTGCACTCACACACTGAGTCACTCCCATATTCTCCTGAAAGCCACAGCACCTCCTTGCCACCACTCCACCTCAGTATCCTGCATCCCAAACTGAGCATCCCTGGTAACACCTGGCTACCAGCCCACCATCTCCAGGAGAAAAGGGCAGTGACTGCATGACTGTGAAAAACACAGATTTATAACAGCACTGGGTTTATCATCTTCTAGACAAAGCCAGAAGGAAAAGCAGTTAATTTTTATTAAAATAAACTGAAGGTATCACTGCCTGTGAGATGGACACATTGGTTTACACCAATCCCAACTGCTGCTGTCCCATCCCCTCAAATGAACAGGACTGCTCCAGGTTTCCCTCTGTGAACCTCTTATTTCTAACTACCTGATATTTCAGTACAAACTGAGTATTAGCTCCTCTTCTGTGATTTCTGAACCACCTTACCAAGTGATGATGCAAAATTAGAAACAATAATAATAAATCTAGATTAGGAGTTAATAAACTGGGATTAGAACACCTTCATAAATAATTTCATGCTCCCTATGTGTGGATGGGTGTAATTACAAGGGAAAAATAAAAGATAAAACTAATTTGGGTCAGTGCAATTGTCTTTCATAGCAGGAAAAAAAATAATAAACCATGATGAATTATTAGAAATAACTCAGAAGGTTTTCAGGTTTAACATGGAAGCAGCAGCAGAGAGAAACCAGGGAACAATCTCCACTGCTGTTCCCAATCCACCGCTGAGGTTTGTTTTATCCCTTTCCCCTCTTTTCTCCTGACTTAAGTGAAGCAAAAAATAAACACATCTTACTACCTGCAGTGTGCAAGCTCAGTCCTGACTCATCTACGAGTTCCCCTAATAGGAGTAACACAGCTAAAGCAGAGAGGGAGAAAAAAGGACCAAGTGGAAAAACATATTTAGGGAAGAGGGAGGGAAGGAGAGAGGGGGGATCACTCACTGTCCTCCTAAAGCAGTGCCCCACAGCTGCTCCATTCATAAATATTTCACCAATCCAAACTCAGCCTGCCAAATCTGAACCACTGCTTTGATGAAAAATATAAAAAGGCTTTTCCATTAGTGCTTTTGATGTTCTTTGCGTACGGAATAACGAATGCAGGAGATTCATCTTCTTCCCCTCCTCTGTCCTCCCTCACTTCAGTCTTTTATCTGGCCCAACCTCCCAAGGACAGAGAAATCAGGATTTGAGCAGGAAGACAGAGCACAGCTTTTGGCCTGTATGCATTTTCCATGGAATCTTAGAGTCACAGAATCATTTTAGTTGGAAAAGCCCTCCAAAATCCCCAAGTCCAACCATGAACCCAGCACTGCCAAGGTCACCACTAGCCCACATCCCCAAGTGCCACATGGACATGTCTCTTAATTCCCTCCACCAGTACCCTGGGCAGCTGTACCAGGGTTGAACAACCTTTTTGATGAAGAAATTTTTCATAATATTCAGCCTAAACCTCCCCAGTGCAACTTGAGGCCATTTCCTCTCATCCTATCATTTCCTTTTGTCCTACTTCCCCACTGTTATGCCTCCTTCCACCTCAGGGGACAAGACAGCAGGGAAATGGGGATACCCAATGGTTTTTTGGATGCTGTTGGCACTTCACACTGTTTCTACCTGGCTGGACCATATTGCATCACGAGACTACCAGGAGTTGTTCAGAAAAAGTGAACAGGAGTTTTAAAACCCTTCAAAGTCATCCTGCCAAGGACAGACAGATCCCAGCTGCTACCCCACTTTTGCCCACATGGCACAGCTGGCTCCAGACAGGATTTACAAGCTTTTATGGGGGATAGCAACCCCCTGAGCCCTGATCCGGGCTGTCTGAACTCCCCTGCAATTCTGGGAGAATCTCAGAGGAGAAAGGAATCCTCCTTGCAGCTCAGCAAAGGAAGCGGCGCAGCACAGAGGCAAAGCCAAAACAGAGGAAGCAGTACGTGACCTTCTCCCAGCCTCTTAATGCTCTCAGGAACTTAATAGCTCAACATTTATCTTAACTCAGCAGAGATGTGCCAGGGATAAAGTATCCATCTCCCTGCACACCAGCTCCAGCGTTTCCAACCCGCTGCTGCCGAGCTTTAAATTGCAGCTTTTATCACCTCCTCACACTTCTGCTGTACCACAGCGTCCAAAGCAATTAAATCCAACCTATTTTTTCCGACTTTTATTCCTTGAAGTGGAGCTTTCTTGTGTGGGGCAGAGATTACAGGGTTTGGGCTGGATTTTGATTCACATTTATTTTCCATTAAGGACTCAGCTCCACTCATCTCCTCTTCCTCCCATGAAGCTCGCTACGTGCTCAGCAAACTCAGCAAACAGGAATTTGAAAGTAGTTTAAAGGAAAACAAACAGAAACTAATGCCTTGCAGAATTTTTGCAACCAGAGTCCTGGAAACATGCAAAGCATTTTAAGGGACTTGAAAGAGAGCAACATCTTATCACCAGGAGTGGGATGCTAATGTTTGCAGGAGAGTTATTGCTGTGCATTATTCATCCTCCTGGCTTGTATTTATTAGGAATTATTAGGAAACCCATCACCCACCAAGCTGCAGGGATACTTGGCAGCACTAAGACAGCAGAAAACTCCTTGTGCCCAAGGGCTCCTGCTTCTTTGGGGGTGGTGGGTTTCTTAATCCCATTTCCTGCTCCATAATCCCAGTGAAGAGGAGGAGGAGTGAAGTACCTCACGATGTTTGGGAGATGCCCCAGTTTCAGGTGGAGGGCATGGAGGTCTTGGACACTTGGTGGCCTCGTGGTCTCAAGTGGGGCCATCCCAAAAGGATCCACAGGGACACAGGAGAGCTCACATCTCATCTGGATTATTTTAGAGCAAGCTGTGTTCCTCCATTTGGAATCAGAAGGGACTGACACCTCCCTAGCACTGAAGATCAGTGCATTATTGTGCTCCTGGACACCAGCAAAGCAGTTGAAAAAGTTGCCAAGGAGACCCAATACAGCACATGTGCCCCTGGTGCTCCCCCACCATTCTGCAGGTGCACTGCTTGCACCTTTTTAGCCCAAATCTCCTTCCCACCTGCCTCTTTCACATTCACCTGTCTCTGAGCACACCACCCAGCTGCTCCAGTATCACAGGGCAATACGCTGCAAACTATGCAACCACAAAAGAAATTAGCTGAAAAATAACCTATTTCCCATCCAAATATCCATTTCCCAGAGGAGTTTAGCTTTTTAAATTATGCCACCTTCTCCCAGCCAACAAGCCCTTCTGAAGGGCAAGGCTCAAGCCACTGCAGGGATGCAGATTTTAAAACCATTCATTATGCAAATGGCTCATTTATTTCTGCTGAGCTGAAAGCAGGAATTCCAGGCATGTAAATAAGAAATAGTTGGGGAGCAAGAGCCAGTAAGTGCCTGTTGGCATCTGCTGCCTTGGGTAACACACAGAATGGACCCTGCAGGCAGCAGCTTATGGTGGAGTTTCAAACTATAGGATGAAATTGGTCTGCAACCACCACTGGTGACTCCCTGGGCCCTGCAGGACCAGCAGCACCTCCAGCTGGAAGTTCTGCCAGTGCTGCAGATCCTGCCCTACCCCTATTGATCCTGAAGCCTTACTCATCACAAGATGCCTGAGCTAAGCAAGGCTGAAATTCAATAATTCAGGGTGACTGGACACGAGGAGTGGAGCTGAGGTGTGAAGAGGTTATGGAAGATTTCATTGACAGGGTTGCAACAGCGCCAGAAGCAAAGCTTTCCCCAAAACCTTAATAAACATCCCGGGGCTGGGTGTGAACGAATGCTAATTAGCATCTGATAAAGATTCGGAGAGAGAAACTGGCTGGGAAAGGAGACAAAACTCGAAATTAGCCATGCAGGCGGGAAATTTTAAGCAGCACTATCCTGGGAACAGCCTGCCTCCACAATTCTCTTCTCACAGTGCCTGGAAGCACAAGGAGTGTAAGGATGCTCCACGGCCAAGGATAAGTCTTTGTCCTCCAGGAACTGAATCATGTACAAACATTTCTGAGGCCCAGAGCCTTCCAGCTACCGAATCTAATTCAGGTCCAAGTCCTGGAAATGACCTGGCACGGGGGATCAGTTTGCACTGCAGCCATGGGAAATAATAAGGAATTTAAAAAGCAAAACAGGAACATTGAGCTGAGTATTAAAGAACCTTTCAAGTTCAAACACTGGGAAAAAAAATGCGATGCCAAGCCAGTCCAACATCAGCACTCAAGGTCAAATGGAAAAAGAAATCTCTGTGGATTTGCCTTTAACAGGCTGTTGTTAGTGCCATTATGTTTAATATCATTAACACAGAATCATTATGTAAATTCTGGTTTTTAAGCTCAGTTGTCACTATCACAAGTTAGTTTTAATCTAGAAGCAAACTAAAAGCAGCTGGTGCACTGACCCGGGCTCGGCACACTCAGAATTCATTTTCTCCCACTGAATACAAGATTTGCTCCTTTTTATGTGCTCCTATATCCTTAAACAGCATCAGCAAAAGTCCAGTTCAAGATGTGATACAAGTCTTATAGCAATTTTTGCTGCCAAGTGACTGAAGTGACAAGAGATCTGGCAAGAGCTGGTCGAGTGGACTCAACAAGCAGATTAATTGCTAAGACAGAAAGGTCCTGATACACAATCACCTGACAACAATCAGGTTATCACTCATTATGTGTCCTTTACTTAAAGCCCTGGAACTGGCACAACACCTGAATCTGGAGCCACATCAACCCAAGCAATGACAAATTTTGTTTCCTGTTTAAACAGCCGAGCTCAGCAGTTTCAGACCCAGGAATTAAAAAGAATAAATCTACCTGAGCCCATCATTTCACAGCAATAGCTACATTATATTTATACACATATTAAAAAAAAAGTTTCTACAATGGAGAGACTGTTCCTGGCTTCCAACAAGAACATAAGCAATAATGTATGTGCAACAATACCACGATTGACCGTGTGTTTCAATGAGCATTCACACACACGGTCCTGAACAGATGAAGGACAAGTGCTACAGGCTGAATGGGCTCCATTGAGTAAAGCTAATTAGCTGGATAAGCATATGCAAGACCAGGACCTAAATTTGTTCTCTGCCTCCTGGGACAATGGTAACTCCTTTTTCTCGTTGTTGCGTCACATTGATAGAACAACTCTAAGGCAACGTTCTAACCCCTGGCTGCCACACAGCATTTTTTCGTGCAAAGGTGTTAAGGTTGGGAAACAGCAGCTCAAGTGAAAGAAGAGCATTGTCCCTGCTCTTGTCAGGACTCATCCCTCCCAAGCTGCCATTAAACATTGCTAATACCCAGCCGTGCATAACAGCACCAAAATATTCGCTGTGATCCACGAGCACAACCTTTGGATAATGGATCTGATAATCCAGAGCTGCACAGAGCACGACAAGGCTCTAATTGCACACATCTGAAGCACATATTACCACAGCAGTAGATGCAGTCTGTTATTACAGCCTTGATCCCATGACTTGTGGAGCACGGTGGAGCTTTGGCACAATCTGTGCTCGTCTGGCCCTTTGAGGCAGCAGTGATGGAGAAGGGAGCAGAGTGCAGTGCCAGGGGAATTTCAACACACATCAAAACAGGGATAACCTCCACCAGATCCCTCTGAAACACTGCTTTTGCAGAGGACTGAGGTAGTAGACATGCAGGCCTTGTGAAACAGCTGCCCATGCCTTCCAAAAATGCAGCCCCAGCTGTGGCTGTAACATTCTCATCCCCAGCCAGAGCGCAAAGCAAATATCCCAAGGGAATAAAACCAACCTGGCCACTGAATAATGCTCTGAGCTGCCCAATGAGAGCACCTCAGATCAAGGGGCATTTGCAGAGAGCTGGGGAAAGCCTTGCATGCCTAAGGACAGGAAATGACCATCAAGGTCTTGATCCTATCCTGACTGGAATTACTGGCAAAGCTCCCACTGGCTGCAGGAATAGGACTGAAAAGGTGGCAGAGCACAGAGTCAGTGACAACAAAGGGTAAAAGGACTGGGCAGACACAGGATGAGGCACATCCTCCACCAGGTGACACAGTCGTGTCTGTGGCACTCAGTGTGGCATCGCTGCTCCTCACACAGAGCCACACACAGCCTTTCAAACCCAACCCCAGCCTCCACACCAGCACCCAAAACACCCAGGTCTGACATTTTTAAAAAATAAAAACTGATGCCAATTCAGCCCTCTCCAGTAAGATTTGTGCCACTCCTATCTTCTTCTGTTATTTATTAAAGGAAAAAGAAACACAACTGAAACACACAGTAACCAAACCAAGTTCTTGCTACGTTTTATTCCTCCTTTAATCTAAACATAAAGTTGTAAAAGCGTGATGTTTGCTATAAGGAAATAAGCTGTCAAGTGATTTACAGTCTTGCTTTGTCTCCATCTCAACAGCTCCAAGTCTTCTCCAAGACCTATTTTTAGCAAGCTGTAAAAATTAGAGGCAATGAGGGACAGGGTGGGGAGCCAGGAGTTGAGAAATGTATAGAGCAAACTTATGTACATCTTCATGATCCTAATGCACCTCTAACTGCTGGACCTGGATACCACAGGGACAGTCCCAGTCAGTGTTATACCTGCCTCTGCTGCAAGGTGCCTTCACTCACAAGGTCACCTGGGCAGCCACAGACCACAAAGGAGCAGTGGGAAGAGAAACATCCCTGGGTTTGGGTTTGTTTGCTGGGGTTTTGGTGTTGGGTTGTTGTTGGAGTTGTTTGATTTGTTTTTATTAATAATGGCATAGTGCCATTATGTACAAGGAGCTCATACACTGTTTAGGTGGTAGACAAGACCAAATTCAGCTGGAGTCAGCACAGGCTTTCCTGTATTCCCTGGATGCCTCTAATGGAAACCCACACACTCCCCCCCAGCTCAACTATTAAATCAATAAAGGCAGTTGCCTGATTCACATTTTATTGGTCATTCCAGTCAAAATTATTCTAATAATTCCCTTTAACAAGAACCAAGGTCCTCTACTGCAGAAACTTTTATTTTCAGCACCTCTGCTTGCAAATTATGACAATAATTACTCTAAGTCCCCATATAGCATTTTCCATATGAGAGCTTTAAGAGCTTTAACAATGGGAAGTTATTACCAGAGCTTTAACAATAGAAAGTTATTACCAGCATCCTTATTTGTGAGAATGAGGCACAGAAAGATCAAACGAATTGCTGAAGATCATTCAGCAGCTTGCTGGCAACTCTGGGAAAAGAACTGTAATCTCCTGACCCTCCATCCAGAGCTGATTTGGACAGGGAAAAGAAAAAGCATTCTTAAAGCACATATGAAAAGGGTTTGTTTTTAAAAGTGCTGAAAATGAGCTTTTCCAAAAGGAGCAGTGAGAGCAAATATCTGAAGTTTGACAAAATTCTGAAAGAGATTAAATGATGCTATTAATTATTGCATAGGTGGGGAATGGATAAACAGGGGATGCATTTGCCTTTTGACCACTTTCTTATCCCTCTGGGCTGTCCCATGGAGAAACCCCAAAAATCACATACCTTGCTGTATAAGCAATGTCACATTTAAGGATTAAAACTCTTTTCTCTCCCTCATCTTTCTTCCTCCCTTTGTTTTGGTCCCTGAATTGTCCAAGTTGACACATCCAAAATCAATAGGGAATTTTGACCATCTTGGCCAACACAGTTTGCTCAGAAGTACCAAACACACACTAAGTCTCCATGAAACTCTTACTGCTCAGGAGTATTTTAGGAGAAAGAACAGATCTTATTCAGCAGAAGAACCATGGAGAAACAGAATATTTATCTGAAGCCACATCCTTAAAGCAAACAGGATGAAATTCTCTAAGGCAGCTATTAAGGAGATTGCCCAGCAGAAAGGAAATTCAGCAAATCAGATTATTTCTAACAGGCTTATCCACTGGAAAAAAAATCATCAGAGCAGCGACAAGATAGTTTTGAAAGCCAATTAATGAAAGGTAGGAGAGAGGGGAGATTGTAACAGGGTGACAAGGAGTGAAAATCCATAAAATAGAGATTGTCATGGCTGATCAGACATAAGGACATTACACGACCCATCAGACGTCTGGAAGACGAAAGGAAGTCAAGATGTTCACAGTGTCTTGTGTCTATGGCTTTGCCAGGGGCAGAACTGCTTTTATCTTCTTTAATACAGCAATAAGAAGAATTCCCCTGCTAGTTCTGTTGACAGCCATGAACTGGATCAAAAGAGCTTCCACCAGCATCACTCCCACTCCTCCTCACAGCCCAGCCCTCCCCTGCTCCTGTCCCTGGCTATGTCCCACAGCAGAAGGAGCCTCTTCTCCAAAGCATAATCCCCAATGTTTAAACCAATGGCAAACCTCCAACAAACTGAAAATTGGTGGATTAATAAAGCCCACTGGATGGTCTTGGACGGAAATCTTCCCACTGCAAGAAACCACCCCTCCTTGAGCAAGCCCACAATGGAAACGAAGAGCACAGAGCCATGGCTTTGCACTGCACTGCTGCTGGGATAACAGGCTTTCTCTTACAGAATTGTTTTATGTTATTTCCAACCCAGATTGCTCCTAAATCTCTGATGTTGTCAGAGCACAACACCAGACACAGCAGGTAACCCTAAATCTGTATGCCTCCCTCCCTTACCTTCAAAGTACTGCTACCCCACATGATCCTCAGCAGTGGAACCAGGCAGAAAAACAAGAAAAAAATTCCACTGAGGAAAGGATGAGGGCTCCTGGCACAAGAAGATGTCTGTGCCATCAGCTCTGTCTGAGGATGGGACAAGCAGGGACAGACAGATTAAGGGATTTGCCAGAGCTAATGACACAGACAACTTTCCACTGACTTCACTAGGTTTTGGACCAAATGCCTGTACAAAGAGCTGCACTCAAGAGCTATCAAGAAGCTTAATTCATTAGCACTTTTGAAGTACTTTTAGATCCTGGAGTGAAAGGCTATCAAAGTGAAAAGTCATTTTATTAGAGATAACAGTCTAAGAACAGCAAGTTGAATCCTTCAGTCTAAAGCTTTGCGGCACAAATGGGTTTGTAACACAAAGATGCCACTAAGTCCTAAGAGATATTAAAACTTCCTTCCATAGGCTTTTACTAGATCCTAATTTTCTAAGACTCCCTTTAACTCCACAAATTCTGATGGTAATTAGTAATATTCATGGAACAGGATGGACCCAAAGCCGCTGAGGGAAAGCAGGAGGATGTAAAGGCTCCTGCAGCCCTTGAAAGGCTCTTGTGTGTTGGCAGAGCCCACGTGCTCCATGTGCTGTGTCAGGACCACAGGGATCCCACAGCTCTGAATGCCTCCCATCCTCCTGGGAAGCAGAGAACAAAGCTGTCACGGGCTCTTTGCACGTGGTTCTCCAAAACTGCACAGGGAAATGGCTCCCAGGCAGAGTGAGAGGACACACGGAGAGAAGCTGGCACTGCTGCAGGCTGGCCTTGCATGTGGATACTCTTCTTCTCCAGAATAAAATCTCAAGCCTATAAAAACATTGGCAGCAGGCACCGGAAGATGCACAGTGTAGTCTTCAATCATTTCACTGGTGGAATAGACTTCATCCTGTTCCCTCTGGCCCCAGATCAAGCACAGCTCCTCACAGGAATTTTCCATTATCCTGTGGCAAACATACCAGGGCAATCCAGCCACTTAACCAACTTACACTCTGACCCCCTCCCCAGCAGCAGTGAGGGCTTGCATAAACACAAGTCATTTTTCATAGGATGCATCAATTCCAGCACCACAGCCCAAGAATTGAGGCTGGAATTCCCAGGCTGCCTGACAGATCTGCAGTGGGGCAATGGAGACATCACCACTCTTCCTTGCTCCAGCTCTGCCCTCCTGGCAGACCCTGCTGTCCCCAGTTCACTGCTGCTAAGCCCCTGATTTATTCCCACAGCCCAACAGACTTGAACCCAGGGGATGTATGGAAGCTCTCAGCACTCCTCCTCTGTTTCTACTTCAGTAAATCCTTTCCTTGCCCTGCTTTTCCACTAGGCTGTGAACTCATCACCAAATCCATACAACCATCACACCACTGCTCACAGCTGGATCTCCATGTGAAAGGCATGGTGAGCCCCAAATTCACCCCTAGTAGCTCGAAGGGGAGCATCTCCATGACTTCAGCTCCCATCCCCAGGCAGAGGGGCTCTGGAAATGCATGCAAACCCCACAATATCTTTGTGGATACAGGGATCATCCATTAACACAAGTGTCCTTGAACCACCAAGGAGCAGGAACCCCCCTGGCATCATGGGCTGGTGCAAAGGGATTGCCTGAGGTGTGCTCACAGTGCTGATAAATGCACACAGCTTATCCTGACATTCCCTCTGCTACATTTATTTGCTCAAGAAAAATGTTCGGAATCTCCTTATCCCTGCTCATTTCCGATGTGGTTTCTACTTTCCCCAGGGTCACAGGCAGTGACAGGCATCCCTGAGGCTTATTTGTGTTTGGAGCCATCTGCTAAAGCAGGGAGGGTTGAAGCAGTCTACAGTAAGATGGAGCCACTGAGGAACACTGTGGTTTCCTTGGTAGGGGTGACCAAGTGACTAAAAATCATTTAGTTTATTCCTTCTTCCCAGAGATCTGGTATTAAATAATGCAATGGCTCAGCTCCAACAACATCATCTCTCCCAGCAGCATGGTTCATATTATCTTGGACAAGGCAAAGGCTGCAGCTCCACAAACACATGCTTAATTACACCCACTGCCTCCCTCGGTCTGGTCCTCAGGAGAGTGGGAATATTGGGATATTTCACCCCCTAGACATCCACACCAAACTCCTGACAGCCTGCAGGCTGGTGTCCACTCTGTCCCCCCAGCCACCACACCCCTCCACTGAACTAAACCAGCCCTAAGCCTGCAAACAGTTTTTGTATGAGGGACAGAGCAGAATCACTGCCAGCTCTGCAGGCAGGAGCGGGGAGAGGAGAAACCGTCCCCAGCACAGGGACAGTTACACAAAGGCCACATTGTCCCACACTGCAATTAACTCCAGGCAAAAAAAAAAAGCCCAAGGCTTTCTATTTGTGCAGGGGCAAGGCTTTTCTAGGACACAGCCAGCAAACGGCAGGTCCCTGCCCTGCAACGTGCAGGATATCACTTGTTCACCCAAAAAATCATTTAAGGCACAGACCCCAGTGGCCCCCAGTGCTGCTGTCTGCTCAGGGAGCTGCACTTTCAGTGTCTCACCCCCAGCCAACACTCGCTGGTGTTTTTCTAATATGAGTTTTACAGGGTAAACAAGATCCAAAGGCTTTCAAACCCTCTTTACAATTTGTTGTCACTTTCCTCAGGCTGGAAGGGATGAAGTTGTTGGGAATATCATGAAACAAGTGCCACATCACCTCTTTGAAACTCAAATAGCAAGAGACCACATCAAGTCTTCAAATATTAATCTGTACTTACCAACTAATCAGCACTGACAAAAATAACCCATCTAATTATCAGAACACTACCACCTAAATAATGAATTATATGCCTTATTAAAAAGTATAATAGATTAGAGGACGTGAAACAATTGCAATTAGTGAAACAAGAAACGCTGGGAAACAAAAAAACCCTACAAGTGTGATCTGAATTGTATAAATTAATGTTCCAAAATAGCGACTGATCTCCTCTGACACATCAAACAACAAGAACTTCTGAAGCCTATCACAAGCCAGTGAATGCAATTCACCTTAAAACTGCTGAAAATTCATATTAAGACATTGTCCTTGCTGCTCAGAGTTGCTTTGTCCAGGACACATGCCCAGCCTGGGGAGGCTGGTTACTGGGAGTGAGCCCACTTCTGTGCAGGTAATTGCTTCAGCAAGAGGAGATGGGGTGGAGGACAGGGATGCTGCACAGAAAACAGCCAGGGGAATGAGAGATGCCTCCAAGCACTCAACACAGGCAGCATTATCAGTTTTCCTTTAGTATCACCAGGGCCTGCAGTGCTGCACATTAACCACTCAGCCCCTGCCCCATAGAGCAGCACGAGTGGGGAGGGGTGAGGGACACACCATCAAACCCATCCCTCACTGCTCTTGGTCCAGCTCTTCATCCCACGTGTGCCCCCATGGACAATGAGGCATTTCCCCATCCCAGAGCTACCCAAGCCTGTACTTCTGGTGAGACTCACCCTGGGATCAGGTTTAACCCTTTGCTTACTGACCCTGGCACCAACACAACACANAACACAACACAGGGACCCTGGGCTGCAGCCTGACCAGGGCAGGGTTAGATGGGACATGGGGAAGGAATTGGCTGTGAGGGTGGTGTGGCCCTCGCACAAACTGCCCAGAGGAGCTGTGGCTGCCCCATCCCTGGAAGTCCAAGGCCCAAGGCCAGGTTGGACAGGGCTTGGAGCAACCTGATGGAGTGTAAGGTGTCTGTGCCATGGCAGGGATGGAATGGGGTGAGCTTTAAGGTCCCTTCCAACCTAAACCATTCTGGGATTCTGTGATCTTTGCAGTGATTATATAACAGATGCCCATGGTCTGCAAGATTCTCCAAGTCCTCAACCTCCTTCTGCAGCCTTCAAATACCAAAGGGTAAAAAAATCCCAAAAATGATGTTGACTTTCTCTTTTTCACCAGGACTACTGCTGTTCCATCCTCTGCAATATTTACCTTTCAAAGGCTTTAATGCTTGCTGCAGTCCTGACACCACTCAACTGCAGAACACACTCCTAATTGTACCCCAAGGTATAGCACAGAAGAAAAGATGTATCACAAAAAGAAACCAAAAAAGATTTAGAGAAAAAAACCCCAAAATGTCGATTGCAAAATATTTTTTTTAATAAATAAAAGAAATCCCAAACTCTACATGTCTTTGAGATGGTACAATAGCACCTGAACAAAGGTCATTGATCTTTAAAATAACATCCTCCTTCCAATCCAGAAGAAAGATAATGAAATTCTTCTTCAGTTTAAAGCAGACTTTTAATGACTTGAGTGCTGTTCATGTGGACTAAAGGTTATGACAAGGACAGAGAAACTCACTTCCTGTTCAAAATTAATTCTATTTAGCTCAGCCCTCAGTAACTAATGCCATTCCTTGTAAACACATCCCCAAATGTCTCCCTCCAATAGCCTGCATCAACTTAAGTGAAGAAAAAGAGGCTTTTGGTTAAACTGTCCCTTGTAGTGGTCAATACACTGTAACTCACAGCTGAGTTTACAGCTTTTTTCTCCTCACAGGTAATCAACAGGTACCTTTATTAAAATAAAGCATTTTTTATTTAATGTTCTAGCTTACTCCACCTTTCAAAAGAGGTTTTCCCTCAAAAGAATGGTGTTAACACTTCACACAAAAATATTTTTCATCTGAGCTCACTTTGAAGGGAGAGTTTCAGCTGGAGACAATTAGGAAGGTCAGGAATACAACCCAAAGAGCAGAGGGGAGGGGGTGATGCATGGGCAGGGGCAGAGACCCCACTATACATTAATTTAACTTGGAGCATGTGGCTGCTCACACCAAAGCCTGGAACTGGTGGGGCACTTAGAATCTCATGTAGGAATGCTTGGATGTGTAGATCCTTCCAGAGAAACGAGTCAGCCTTTAATTCAGGCATTTTGCACTGTATGAGAAATCAAGCATTTTCAATCCAAGCTGAAAATTAACAACTTCTTGCCTGCTTGCAGCTCTACCCCGAGAGTGTCAATGCCTGGGAAAGAGAAAATGACTGCAGAAGAAGTTAACTCCAAGCCAAGGTGAAGCCAAGTGGTTTGTTTTCATTACTAAAACCCACAGAAAAGAAATGCAAAACACCAAACAGCCCAAAGCCAACGGTGAAATTCACATTCAGTCGGAGGATTGTTGGAGGGTGTTTGTTTTTATCCCAGTGCACTTAGGTCAGCTTGAATTTATGTTAATACCATCAACAGAGCAGTGCCAAAATACTTAATGCCTGACAACCTGTAGCTTTGGGGTTTTTTATAACTATTAATTTGTCCTGAACGTAACCACCCAGCACTGCCCCTTTCACACAGCACACCAGGGCAAGGTCTGCAGCACCTACAGGAACACTGATTTTGGCCACAATCCGTGGAGACTGCAGACAACCCAACACCCCCATTTATTCCAAGAATTATTTTCTCACTAAATCTCCAATCTCCACATTTTTGGCAGCTACCACAAGCCCGGTGCCATTGCTTCCCAGTTTGCCATTCCTTGCTTACCTTTCTATCCTAAATCACTGTCTTGCCCCATGTTTGCAACACCAAGTTTATCAGCAGTTGTGAATTTAATTAACGTGCTGTTTCTCCCTTCAACCAGATCAGTAGTGGAGCTGATAAATCAAATGTGCCATTGTACTCCATAACAGTGGATTTGATATTCCCCAGAGGTCAGAGGACACACAAACTGAGGGCTGAAATTCACTGAGACATAAATATAGTGTCCTCATCTGTGACAGTCGGATACAATCATACTCCAGTGATAGGAGCATTATGCAAGAGAACTTTGTATCTGCCCTCTCCCAAAGAAATGCCACAAGACCAATACAGAAAAACAAAAACTGGCTGACAGTCCATTTCATACATTGCTCCTCATTCTCCTTTCATTTGTGCTGCCAGGTCAGTAATATTTACTTTTGTTTCATCAGAGCTTGGGTAGAAAAATACCACCAGGCAGTATTCTTATTGATTTTAAATGAAGAATGGAGATTAAAACAGGGAATGCTCTGCTTGTTGTCCTTGAGACTGTCTGGGATCTTTTGCCCCCTCTTACAAGGATTGGTTGGAGGGGGCTTGGAGCAACCTGGTCAAGTGGAAGGTGTGTCCCTGCCCACAGCAAGGGATTGGAATTGGATGAGTTTTAAGGTCCCTTAAAACCCCAGCCCATCTCTGATTCTGTGGTTGAGCTGGTCCCCATGTGCTTACCCAATGCACATCACACACAACCCCTGGCATTAACAAAATCATCAACAAAAGAAGAGTATCATGAGGTTGTGATGAAAGTTAAAATTGAAAGCTACAGATAGCTGCTGCCCACTTTGGCCCAACCTGTCCAAACCAGCCCCACAGCAGAGCCTCAGTGTCCACCAGACATCCAGCAAGGACACCTGTGACCCCTGAGCCCACCTACAGCCCACCACATCCCCCAGCTACCTGGTGCATAAAGCTGTGCACAAGGAGCAGCCATCAGAAAGCGTCTTAAAAATCAATCAATAAATAAATGAAAACGACAAACCTCGTCCCTCTGCAATCACGTGGCTTGACTTTTATTTCTGCCTTTCTCTCAGCACTGTGCTGAGGAGAAGGCGCTGCCTCTGGGAGCAGCAGCAGTGTGCGAGGTTCCCGTGGTGAGCCGATTGAGATGCTAATGAACAGGGCAAGGCCGGGTTCACACAGCCCACAGCTCCCCCTCCCCACCGCCTTCACCTGCACCACCTCAAACACCAGGGCTCTGCAGGTGGGTCAGAACCCCGAGCCCCGGGAAGGGCGCGGGGGATGCTCCGGGACACCACGGCTCGGCAAGGAGGCTCCCTGAGCGTGCCAGGGACACAGGGAGGGACACAGGGAGGGACACAGGGAGGGACACCGGGAGGGACACAGGGAGGGACACTGAGCACCGAGCAGCCTGAGGAGCCAGCCCCGCTCGCAGGCACCGCCGGATGCGATCTGGCGCAAGCACGACGGGGCAGCGATGCAGCCCGCGGGGGATGGAGGCGGGATGGATGGGTGGGATTATCGCCCGCTGCCCTGGCTCACCCTACAGCCAGCAGGGAAGGAGCAGCACCCCCGAGCATCTCCTGCCATGTTCGAAGGGGCTGGGACAGAGCCCGGCGAGGAGCCGGTCCCGCCCGGACCCGCCCGGTCCCGCAATTAATTTGCCCCAGGGCTCGGCCCCGGCGGGACCAGGCTCGCCCTGCGAGCCCTGCCAAGCTCCGAGGGCTCCGCAATTAACTCTCACAACAAACCAAAGCCTCAAGAGCTTTTAATCTGTCAGTGAGCGGGAGATGTGGGTGCACGCCAAGGTTTCTGCGCCCCGGTTTATGGCCAGGCGCTGATAAAGGACCGGGCTGCTCTGTCAGTGTGAGCGGGGCACAGCACCGGCGCTCCCGGTTATCCACCTTCAATTAATTAATTCCACAGCGGGGAAAGGCACGGCGGAAACGGGCAACAGGTCAGGACACAGGGAGCGTTCGCCTGGCAATGCAGACTTTGTGTAAATAAGCCTGGCTGAAGAGCAAAGGTTAAAATTCCTGCACGGGTAGCATCCTCTGCAAAAATCTGCTTGGTGCTGCTCTCCATCATAAAAAAAAAAAATAAGAAACAAAACAAACAAATAAAAAACAACAACAAAAAAAAAACCCCAAACAAACCAAAAAACCACCAAAAAAAAAAAAAAAGCCCCAAAACGAAAAGTATAAAATACATGTACACATTCAAGATTTCATCACAAAGCAGCTGATCTTCTCTGCCAGCCATCAGTTACAAGAGGTGAAATAACAACCGAAACAAGCCCGGGCCTGCCTGAATAACCAGGCAGGAAGGAAATGGCTGTGAGCAGATCCAGCCCGGCAGGATGCTCAGCAGGATTCCCTGCTGGCAGCAGCGCTGTCACAGACGCACACCGCGCTCGTGCCTGCGGAGTTCAGCGCCTGACCAGCACCTCGTCGTGATAAAACTTTTAATACCAGCCAGAACAACTCTCCTGTGGGTAACCCCTCCTCTCCCGGGGAGCTGAGATGCTGCTGCAGCAGCACATGAGCACAAACACTTGGCCTCAGCTTTACCCAGCAGTATTCTGGGCAAAATTCAGAAATAATTGGCTGTATGTTGCCCAGGACAATATTTTGGCATAATATA